>CAJJDM010000018.1:19020-235385 GCA_905182975.1 Paramecium primaurelia
ATTCTATTATATATCGATCATTCTTTATCCTCTTAATCAGATCTTGTATAGATTCTTAACTTTCTTAACTTGAATAATCTTTCCTATTAAATTCATGATCTTTTATTTTTTTTAAGGCATCAGTAATTTGTTTCAAGTGATATCTAACATCAGACAATTTCTATTCATCCTCAAATTATGTTAAATTCACTCCTGATTGTAAGATGGATTTTTCTAACAGTCTTTGATTTCCATCATCTGAAAGATATCCAATGCAATCTTAAACTTTCTCCCTCAGAAATATTCCTAATATGTCACCAAACATTTTTTCACCTACATCTTTAAATGAAACAAAGATGTCAATTAGAGCTTCTTTCTATTAAAAAGTGCTATTCATTATTTTTATTTTGATTATTGAATTTTTATAACTCTAACTTTAAGTTTAATGTGACAAATCAATAGAATTATATATGCATATTTGTATATTTGTAAAATAGAAGTTCAGACGTTTGGGTAGATTTAGAATTGCTTAAAATTGAAGTAAAATCTGCTATTGAGAATTCATTTCAACATTTGCATAGCTTGATTTTTGAAAAACATGAAGCAGAAAATTTTTGTAAGATTAATTTATATTTAATTTGAGTTCTATGATTGATCATTATTTTTCTCGCTAATCCTAAATTTAGGTATAAATAAAGGTAATTATTATCTAAATATTAAGAAATAGGAGTATCACTGAACAAAATCTTGCTCCTTCCTTGAAATTTTAAATACTGTATTATTATTTTATTTTTAATAGACATTTTCAACTTTAGGTAGTAACCTGATATTAATTTGATGTTTAAATGAAGAGTAAATATATTAAGATATAATCTAAAATCTCGTCATTGTCTTATCAATTTTAAGACTTTGGAAAATTATATCATAAATAAAATAGCATTAATTTTATAAGTGTAAATCTTCTCTAATATGAGATTATTGTTTGTTATGCTATTTCTCTGAATACTTTTTTTCTCTTATTTTAAGGCGGAATATGGGGTTTGGCTCACTTCTAAGAACCCCTTCTCCTGCTAAAATTTGATTGAAAGATAGGAGAAAATAGAATATGGGCTGAAGGTTATAGCCTGGGAAAGTAAATTTTAATGCCAAGTTGTATTATTTCCTTATGTTTTATAAGAGAATTATTGGCAAATTGAATATAAATAAATAGAAATCAAAGGATAAGGGGTAGAGTTCAGGAATATTTATGGGTGTTCGAAAATATATAAAAAAGCAAAGGGAAGGGATCTGAAAATAAGAGAGCAGGCACTATGTAAAAGTTGCTATCGATGTTCTGTCTAAACCATAAAAATTTGTGAATATAAAATTTTTATAGTTGTTCTTATGATTACACTATCTATGTGATATCTTAAGTTATCAAAATCAATCAATAATTTAAAATTTCAAAATACAAGTATTTTGAAAAAATTAGAGAGCGTCTTTGAAAAATTTAATCCACATTTTCGTTGCGACTATGATAGATGTGATGTTGTTATTTGAGGGGTTGCTGTTATTTTAATTAGAAATAATTATTTGATTATTTAATATATTAAATTTGATAATATCTTATTGGCTCTATATTTGTAAATGCTGTATAGAAATTAAAGTTTATAAATAGCAAAACCTTAATAATACGAATATAAACAATGATTATCATAAATACCATTAACTATAATTGCAAAATATTAGTATTCATATAAAAACTAATTAATTAATGCAGAAAAGTTTTGCAATATTTAAATTAAACATAACTATGTCACCTTTCATAATATTGTTGATTGATGAAATTATTGGAAAGCTAATATTCATATTCATTTTTTTATTTTTTAGTTGAATAAAACTCTCTATCTTTTGGTTTAAGGAGGGAGAGATATTAATTTTCATTGAATTTATATTGTATTTTCAAATATAAGAAGAAAACTTTCTGTTTTTATGAATTTTGGGATTGAAATCACTTAATAAGTGATGATCATATTGAGTATTCTCTAATAAATTTTGTATATTAACAGCGATAAAAGTTGATTTAATATTGAATGAGATATATAAGAGGGTAAAATTTAGATGGGTAATTTCATAACAGTTTACTTTTTAGGCAAAAGTAGTTGAGACAAATAATCTAAATTTAAAAATAGGATTTAATCATAGGATAAATTACATTTTTCAGTAGATGATATTATGCAAAAAATGTCTGAAACCAAAAAATATTATTAATTGAACCAATATCTAATTCTGAAGCTAAATCTTTTTATAAAGCTTATCCCTATGTCTTTAATTCATATTATTTGGTTGATTTTCTGTTGATTAAAAAGAAAGGTAAATTTAGAATGATAGACCATAGTCATTCCTTAATAGCTGATTTAGAAGCACAAAACAGACATAATATTTGAAGTCCAAAAAACAAATGAGTTACTAGCAATCCCTTTCTGAATTCTTTTGTAACTTATTATTAGATGAATAAATAGTTATCTAATTTAATGATTAACTTGAAATGATTTTTGATAAACTCAAATAAAAATAAACTTGATCAGTTGTATTTTAATGTAAATTTTAATTTTAGATTTAGCAGATTAAAAGGTAATAATCTATTCATTGTTAAAAAAAATAAAGCTGTAAAGAAAAATTATAAAATAAAAAATAAAAAATTCTTCTCTATGTAAAATTTCGTTCTTCAAATAATAGCTTAATTTATAGATTTCTATATAAATTTAAAAATAAACTTATTCAAAGTTATGAGTATTTTATGTACATTACTCGTAATTAATCATTACCTCTAAACTTAGTTATCAAAATTCCTCTCTTGTCTAATTAACATTACATCAATATATGGTATACATAAGAACTTTTATATTAAATAATTTCAAATTCAAACATATATTTTCTTTTTGAATCAACATATTAAAAATTTCACCATAAGATTGATTTTTTGCTACTTTTACTTCCAATTTGTTATTTTAAACCCTTATTCCATTATACTCCTGAAATTTCACCAATATTTACATATTATTAATTTCTAACATTTTGGTTTTAAACTCTCAATTTATTATCAATTAAGAGTTATTAAATAAAAAAATGAATAATTAAATTTAAATTACATAAATTTTCCTAAGAGCCAATCATTAATAATTGTGATACGAATTGTCAAGCAGAATAGTTGTAACCTAATGAGATGAGATTTATAGATGTTTAAATTAAATCACAATTATCTAAAGTAATTAAATGATTTATTCATCATAGGAAGGTGTAATTTTGAGAAAGTAAATGATCTAGTGAAGAACACTTTAACGGTTAAAAATTATGGGAGATGGCATAATATCTATTAAAACAAGAAATTTATTTTAAATAAATTAATTGTGGTAGATAATATTTAATTTGGTAATAGATTATAAAAATAAATGGATATAAAGAATATCAACTAATAAAATCTGTGTTTTTAGTTGTACCCATACTAAAGCATAAAGCTCAACTCTGCTAAATACCTTGAATCTGTATTAGATCTTGTATATATATAGACATTAAATAAGAGTAGTCTCTTACAAATCACTTTAACTAATAAGGCTTTATTTTTTTTCTAAACTTCCATTCTGCCAATTGGGATGATAAATCATCAGAGGATTTCCTTCTCTTTCTTTAAGAAAACACTGGTATTTAAACCATTCTACTACTTTTCTCTTATTCACATATTAGGCATCTTGGGCTACTATGATATTGTAGTTTTTAGTCAATTTAGATTATTAGTCTCCTGGTTTAGATATTATTCTAATAAAATCCCTTTTCTTGAATTGGACCATAGACAAGTACTAATATGTCCTGCAGAAATTTCTTAGTTAGTCTTATATCCTGAATCACAGTCTCCAAATTGGAAGAAGAGTTTCAAATTGATACTCTAATCAAGATCAATAGTCTAAAAAAAAAAATTTTTTAATTGATATACAAAAGAATGAGAATTAAATTATATTTCCCCCAGTTAGTAGGGTAAATTTTATATTTATTGGTCATTAATTTGGTATTATTAATTTTTATTAGGATTAATCAGCAAAAGGAGCTTTCAAAATACACTTTTATTTAGTAATTAGGAAAAAAATATCACTCCTCTTGATAATATTAATTAAAATAATTTGACAATGCAAAATTAAATGGATATCATAAAAATTCCTTTAGGAATTATTAATCTGTGGAAGAAGTATATTTATTGTAAAAACGTATTTTCTTAATATCGATTTGGAATAAAACTATTAAATTTGATTATTTTAATTCTTATAAAGTTTCTGAATAAAAAGACCAATCGTTTATTTATGAATTCAAATAATGGTTAATTTCCATCTTGAGCTTTTACTATTAATGAAGTATAGATAAAATCTAGATTTATCAGATCAAAATATTTTTTGACTTAAGATCCTCATAAATTTTCGAAGATATTCATTAAAGAAAATCGTTTCTTATGATTTTTAATCCAGTTCAACTTATTTAGATTTAAAAATGATTAATTTACTTTAATTTAAGATTCAATTTATTTCTTTAATAAATTTTTGATTTCAAAAAATTAAAATTAAATCTAAAAGTTAAATCATTGTTCTCTTCTTGTTTGGATAGTTTCATTTCAATTTTATCAGAAACATAAAAGTCATTATAGGAGATTCAATAAAACATATAAATTGTGAAAATTGGTTTAAAATTAATATTTATTAATTATAATTTTTTTTGCTTTTTATAGATAATGAAGAAACATCTTAAAAATAAACAAGTCGAAAAATTGAAATAACATGCTAATTATTAAGGATCAACATAAATTGAATATTTAACCCAAATTTAGTTCCCTAACACTTCTTTTTATAAATAACCAAAAATTTTGTTGTCTTTAAAATATAATCTATAGAACAATAAGTTGCTTTAGTTAATTATTAAACCTTGAGATAATTCATAATCATGATCGAATTTCTTGAAAAGATTGGAAAAAAGATGTAGAATTTTACATTTAACTCATTTGATAAAGATTTAAGGAATAATAAGAAGATAAAGAAAATAATGAAGTATAATAAATTTATTTATTTAAAATGCAATTTAATTTTTTATTTCAAATTTTTCTATTATAAAACAATTTTCCATATTCGAAGATGCACTCTGCTTTTATTTAATAATAATTAATTCCTTACTTTATTAAGTAATGTATTGCTTTATTATAAATTAATTTCCAGGAACTTTTAGAATCCTGACAAAATAATTCCAAATAAAAAAGAGAAACCACTGTTGACCAATATATATCTTGTAAACGATGTTTATTATCTAATTTGTCTAATTTTAATTTTTCTTCGATATGAATTTCTAAAAGAAAACTACCATTTGCTTAAATACAATCAATTAATTCAAAATATGATAGCATCTGATAATCCTCCTAAAGTATTTTTGGTTTAAGAGCAAATTAAATGCTTTATTTAGGTAGTAATCTATTGGGTTAATTTTAGTAGTATTGCAAGGATTCAGTTGAGCTTTGTAAAAGAGAATCTTCATCCATCTCAACTAATTCTTTTGTTTCTATTATCTCCATAGAGTTATTAATACATTTTTTATTAAAAAACTTTTTTGCATTAGCTACACCTTCTAGAGTTTAATAAACTTCCTCTTCACTTTTGATAATCAAGAGCTTTTTCTTTATCAATGCTTAAAGAACTTTTTAATTTTTACAGACTTCACAAATATATGCTATTTTAGAACATATAATCTGATTTTATAATGACAAATTTATTATATCCTAATCTTTGAGAAATTTTTGATTGATCATAATCATATCCATTTGTTTAGCTTATTAGGAGATTGATTTTTCATAATACCTTATCAGTCTATGAGCAGCTATTTTATGGAAATATTCATTCTCTTTGGAACTTTTAAGATTCATGTTGATTTCATAGGAGATTTATTTATTTAATTATGGGTCATAACAATTAATTTTGAATTCTAAATTTTCTTTTTTATGTTTCTTTGAAAATAAAATTTGTAAAGTTAATTATTAATTTTTTTTCAGTTAAGTTATCGATTTTGGATCAGGAATAATCTATGATACATTTTCAATATTATGTATTAATGAAAATCCTTTTAAATAATATGTAAGGGAATCTTCTAATAAATCAATTACTTTAGAATTAATATCTTCGTAATCTCTTACTAATAAGCATTTTCCATTTCCAACTTCAGCTAATCTTGAGACTAAATATTCACTGCAATTATTCCCAATACCTAATGTATAAATTCTTGTTTCAGGTCTTTGATTTTAAACTACCAAGTTAATAATTTCTTTTGGGGAATCTTCTCCATCTGTTAGCAAAAATACATTTAAAGTTTCTGTACTATTTATGCTTTTTTAATAATTTTCATCATAAATTCCTTCTTCTAATGCTAAAAATATATCAGTTCCACCAAAATCAGCCTCCATTTCTTAGACTTGCATGATTGCCTAATATAATGTTTGCTAATTATATGTTTATGGATAATCGAACATTTTTATTGCAAAACTGCCAAATGAAATTATATTAAAAGAACAATCATCTGGAAGGCTCTTCAAAAATAGTATCAATGATTGTTTGGCTTTTTCAATTCTTATGCCTTCCATTGAATCACTACGATCAATTAAAAAAATATAAGAACCCTTTTAAATTTTTGTCTGTGAAGGTAAATTTAAACCATTTATATATGATTGATAAGCATCATCTATTTGAAATTCATTAAATTTCGGAATGATATTTAAAGTAGCACAATATTTTATATGTTCTAAAGCCTCATTTTTTGTATGGCTGAGTATTGCATCAGGACTATTAATATCATTGGAGGAAAATAATAGTTCAAACTTTTTATTAGGTTCCATATTTTCTGGATCATTAGAATCTAAAGTAATAATTAATTAGTTTTATGGAGTTTATAAATCAATTTATTTCTCCTTCATATTAATATCAGAATTTAATAATATTGAGTGTGTTGGAGACTTAGCATATGTAATAGGTTTTTACATGTTAATTATTACAGTAATATTTTACTTGTAATTTAATTTGATAGCTTAAATGTCAATATGATGTTTCACAAAAGCATATTATTAAGCATAACCTTAATAAGTTTTCTTTAATCCATTAACTGTGAGATAACTTATATCTACCAATGGAGACAATTCTAATTTCCAAAATTAGTTTAGATACACCTATAAAGGTTAGATGTACTCAAATTAAATTTTTAATGATTTACCAGGACTCAAGCAACCAATTTTTACTTTTTTTATATTTGATATTTCTTAATCTTCTTCACTTAACAAAATTATCTTTCCTTCTTTTATTCCCTTTTTATATTTTTTTTTTGACTCTTCTAATTCTTTTATTATTCCATAAATCTTTTAATCTCCAATTTCAACAATCATCTTAGTTACAGCAGAGTCTTAATCTATTGTAAATAGGTATTCTAATTCACATTAATATTTGTTTTATTCTGTTGAATATATTTGGAATATTTGAACTACTGCTAAACCTGATTAAATATTAACTATATATTAGACTTATTTTAATTCTATAGGTAATTTTGTCGTACTATCATAACAAATTATTATAGGATGTCTTTATTTTTTTATTTCTTTGTTTTCATTACTATTTTCTGTACTATTTATTTAAGGATTAAACATTTAAGTTGGTTTGTTGTTAATAATAATAATTAAAAGTGATATAATGAAGAATAATATTTAAATGTGAGTTAATATATATTTTTTCGGTATTTAATTATTAAATTAATCAATTATAAATTTAAAAGAATATAAATTATAAAATTCATTGAAAAGTAAGAAAGATTAATATAAATAAGAAAAATACGTGTTATTATTATGCTCTATTTTGCGAGCAAAAACGATTGTCCAATGATTTAACTCTAATAGACAAAATTAAAGACATTTTATAATCATTTTTTTTTATATTAAGAAATATAAAAAAAAAGTCTCAATATTCTAATACATAATTCATAAAGCTATTTCTGAATATTAAGTTCATTTTTTTTTGAAGTAATGATTACATTATTGTTATCTTTTAAGTAGTGAAAATTGAATGGATCTAATTTACCTATTATAAGCATTAAATTTTATTATTAATTTTATGATAGTGCTTAATAACAGAATCGTTCATCTAAATAAGCATACAAAGTTTTTCTACTTATAACTTTAATATATGTTTTTTCATTATTTAGATATTAATTTAAATTTATAATGTTAATTAATTTGAGTATTACATAAAATAAAATTCTAGTAATTTCAATACTAATCATTAGATATTATTCAATAGAAATAAATGAAATGAAGATAAAAAATTACGAAACCAATTCCATTAGGAGATTTTCATTAATTAAACTTTAGTATTTTCAAAATATTAAAAAAAGTATTTAATTTGTTTATGACATAAAGAAAATATAAAAAATGGATTTAATAATAAACATAATATCTTATTCAAGAGTATAGAATCTTAATAAATATGTTATTACAAATTTCTTATTTCATTTAAATTCCAATATTAATGAACTATAAAATAGCATCAGGTGTTAGAAACTGGCATCAAAAAATATATGGTTTATTTAAAAAATGAATATTTTAGAGAATAAATTAATATCAATTTAAAATATTTTATAATCGATATTAATCATTCCGAATAGACAACCTTAGGAAACTATAAATTGCTGATAATTTGAATACCTAGTAACTATTCAAACAAGACTAGGAAGTAGTGAACTCTTATAATACTCCTGCAAAATAATTTGGACCTTTTAATTTGACAATGATGCCAGGACCCATAAGTATGGATTTGATTTCAAATGGAATATAATTTTGCAATTTTGACTATTCTCCTTAACATATTTAAAATAATGTTCCAGTATAATTACATTCACTAAAAAAGTTAACACAAGGAACTGAAAGTCTTAAAATATAGTCTCTAAATCCCCAAGATTCTAAAATTCATGAAATTAATACCATCCCATAGATCTTCAGACCAAGAATTAGAGTTTAAATTATCTTTTAATTTTATTGTTAAATCAGTTCCAGTTATTTGAAATTTTAAAGAGAGGGGCTTTAATAAATCTTACCAAATGTCATTTCTACATATAAATGTACCTTCATTTAGATTTAATAATAGATTTTCTATTAATACATCATTTGCATAAATCTCGAATCCTTCAATATCCCAAGAGTCTAATTTCCAAATGCCTATTGAAAACTCTAATTATTTATTTGGAGGAACATTTGAAAATGTTTTGGTCACTCTAGTTTGAAATCCATAAGGTCCCATAAATAAATTTTTAGATTCTGAACCACACCTTTCTAAAGTGGCATTGCTTGTTCCAACAATTGAGAAATCTGTATATCTACAATCAGCTGCATCATCTGTAATACAATTTTCGTATATGATAGATTTTAGAAATAATATTTTGAGAAAGGAAATTACATGTGCCATATTAATAAATATTAAATGTAAAATAAATATTTTTTTCAATTAAACGAGTGAGATTCAAATTAGGTATTCTAAAATTATTAAGAAAGAAAATATTAATACTCTTTGATTTCTTCTAAATATTTTATTTATAAATATATATTTAATTTCGAATTTAATTAATAAGTTTTAGGATATTAAAAAAAATATACAAAATTGTTATTATTAAATTGGAAAAAAATATCCTTTTTGTTAGTATTATTGATAATTACTATTTCATATAATTATTATTATTTTTTTTCGTATTTTAGATAGATAAATTTTTTCATTTAATTATTTTTGACTCTAGAATCTCATATATAGCTAAAAGATGTAAATACTTTAGCAAAAAGTAATATTTATTGTGTTATAGGCTTGCCAAAAGGCTTGGTAACTAATATTTACTTAGATAACTAAATAATTTTGATATAAAAAATTTAATTCCATTTGTTTAATCAATTCTTTTCAAATAAAATAGATGGTTGATTGGAAATTTTTTTGTTATAGACTACATAACTAAACTTAAATTGCTTACATAAATAAAATCAAACTATTTGATAGATTATAGTAAATCTTCATAAAAAGATGAGAACTATTATTAGACATAAAATAAATTAATTTAAATTTCTAAAATTCAATCCCTAATTTATTCTTAACCATAGTTACCGAAATACTAATGAATTGGTGCATTGAAATTTTAAACTTAGCAAATAATTTCAATTAAATATTAAGATCAGCAGAATTATCTAATTTATTTGATATGATTCTAGTGTATTTTTATGCATCATTTTCTTTTTTTCAAGAATTAAACCTCATTGTGACATTTGATTTCCATTATTTGTTGTTTCTCTTCATTTATTAACTAAGGACATACTTAATTTATATAGTATCAAGATGAAATTTGAGATTGATTAAAGAGAAATAAAAACAAAGAGGCCATCAAAAATTAAATCTTGAAACTCTAATCATAAAAACTAGTCTAAGAACTGATTTACCTCTAACTATATGAATCGAAAAACTTTGCCAATCTAGCGATACTATTTCCTCTTTAATTTCCAGAAACAGGCTTATCTATAATTCCAATTCTTCAAATTTTGAGTGTGTTCACATTACAAATAAATTGTTAAGAATGCCAATTTGCCTCTAATTGATTGGAATTATTATTAAAAAAAGGAATTCATTTTTTATTTAAAATAATCTTTTTTAATAGCTTCTTCTTTATCTTAAGAGGGAGAAAATAAACTTAAGGGACAATCCTCAGAATATCTTCGGGATTGCTTTAAAATTACTTCACTCCTGGGTATTTGAGGATTGAGAATTTAATCAAATAAGAGGTACTATTTAATTACTATGAAAGGATTGGTAGCCAACTCAAAAGTAGAAATACTTAGGATAACCATAACATAAATATACAAAATTGATTATTTATTTTTTGTGATTAGTCCCTTAACAAAATCATAATAAGAATAATTTATAAAAAAAGATATAATTTTAACAAGAATTATAAAATTAAAATATATTCTATATTCTTATGTTCTTACAGAATGATAGTTCATCATTAGGATTAAAAGACCATATATCCTTGACGTTCTTAATATACAATTTTTGATGGAATTGAATGTTTTATTAATAAATGTGATAATAATATCTAAAACATCTAGATACTTGTATTACAGATTTAGATAATATAAAAAGGTTTTATTAATTTTCTAGTTGATCTCAGTAATTATAAGAGGCTATTTTGTATAATTTAGTTACTCAAAGTGATAAACTTATAAATAGTAAAAAGTAACGATTCTCAAAAAATTCTTAATTATTATTTCATTTAGTAATTTATAATTAAAAATTATTGCATTTAATAAATATATGGAAAATTGTATTATTTTAGATATGAATAATTTTTTTGCATAAAAATCACACTCATTAGATGAAAAATTTGAACAGTATGAAGGTACTTATGAATATAATGGAATTCTTTGGGATTATAATATTAATCCACCTAGAAAAATAAAAACAAAATTTCTGGTTACCTTTACTGAAAACAAATAAATCTATTATACTCAAGATAAAATTTGCATAAGAATGTAATAACTAATAACTTTATTAGTTATTAATATAAAAATATCTCTGATAAATATGAAGTGATGAATAATTTGGAATAAATTTACTATCTGTAATTGATAGGAGAATTTGGGAAAAATAATTAAAAAATTGGAAAATGGAGAGCAACTTGGGATGGAGAAATTTTAAAAGATGTAGGTGGAGAATACTCAGAAGATGGAAAAAAATAAGGATAATGGAAGGAAATTAATAAAAATTTTTGGAGGGAAGTTAATTTACAAGTTTATAGTTTAGCTTAAGTTTATGAAGTGGGACAATATGTAAATGATTAGAGAAATGGAACATGGAAGTTTATATATGAAAACAATGAGATGTATTTTATCTAAATATTAATTAGAGGTGGAGGAAGATACAATATGGATGGTTATAAGAATGGTAAATGGATTATTTGAGCAGTGAATTTTGGAGTGAATCATAAGTCACTTATAATGGAGAATATAAAAATGGCAAAAAAATTGGCATTTGGGATGTCTGGTTTTATGATGATAATGATAAAAAAAAAAATTAATTGATGTGAGAATTTATTTAAAATTTAACTATTCTAGTGGTTGTGGATTATATTAAGTAAAATAAGGTGAATCAATAAAGATTGGAAGGTAGTATGAATTAAGTGATGAATTTTGCAAAGAGTCGTAAATTATTTATAGTGGTGAATATAAAAATGGTCAAAAAGTTGGACGATGGGATATCTTATATAGAAGGAAAGCTAAGTATTAATTTAAATAAATGTAAATATAACAAAAGCTAATTTTTAGTGGTGGAGGGTCTTATGATGAAAAATTAGAGTTAATTGATTCAAATAAGATTGGATAATGGATTGAATTGGGTGATAGGTTTAAGGAAGATTCTTAAGTAATTTTTATAGGTGAATATAAAAATGGTAAAAAGGTAGGTAAGTGGGATATTTAATATGAAGAAGAATATATGTAAAATAATATTATTAATTCAATATGATAAAAAATATAGTGGTGGTGGATAATATGATGATAAAGTTGAAACAGTAGATTCGATAAAGATAGGGAAATGGATTGAATTATTTGATGGTTTTAGTAATATATCATAAGTCATATATAATGGCGAATACATAAATGGTAAGTAAGTAGGTAGATGGGATATTTTTTATAGAAAGAAAAATGATATTCCTTTTAAATTGATGTATTTATAAAAAAAATATTAGTGGTGGAGGATGGTATGATGAAAATTTAGATTAAGTTGATTCCATTAAGATAGGGGTGTGGATTGAGTTGAGTGAGACATTTTATAAATATTCATAAATCATTTATAATGGGGAATATAAAAAAGGGAAGAAAGTTGGTAAATGGGTGAAAATTGATTTAATGGCAAATGAATAGATTCAAGAAATAGATTATGATAATTGAATACTTTCTATTTAAACAATAAATTATAATTATTTTAATTGGATTATGTAGATATTTAGATAGTAGATTTATTATGTTATTTAAAGGGCAAAAGAAGTTTTTGAAAGATAAGAAAATTTCAAGTTACATATATAGCTTTTAAAATATGAATATGATAATATATAAATCATTAGTTTTATAAGGAATTACACTTTAGTTATATTGAAAAATTATATGATTGGATGAACTATGATAAGTATTAAATTTTAGAAAATAAAGTATTGAATAATAAATTATAAATTTTAAGAATGATATACAAGGATCAAAGCAGTAGTAATTCTTATGAATAAAGTTTGGATCAAATGGATGAATTTTTCATCAAATCCTAATTTAATTAGTTGAAATCAAGTTCATATGATTGAGTATTTCTTAATTTTTCTTATTTTTGTTATATTTAAAAATAATGGACTTATAAAATAATGTAATGTGAATTTAATATTATTAAAGAAAGATTATTATTCAATTCTGATTTTATATTAATTATAAAATACTTCTTTTAACATCTGTTTATAAATATATTTCAATCAACTATATCTTCTTCAAATTAAATTATAGCTCTGAAAGTTTTGAAAATAATTAATAATTAATGTAACATTTTTTATAATTAGTTGATCAATATGTAATTGAAGAAAAAGTTCTTTTTTCAAGATCAATATCAGAACCTAAAAATAAATTTGGAGGAATAATGACAATAATTCTTTATGGAGCTAGCTTAATCTATTTTTTATTTCAATTCATAGAATGGAGATCAAATAATAAATTGCCAAAAACTACAACAACATAAATGCAAATCGATGATCTTGAAAGAGTTTGGAATGAAGATGTTATAGCTGAAATTTGGTATACTAAAAAACACTAAGATCAAATTGATCCTTTTGATCCTTAATAATTAATATATTATCCAATTTTTCAAACTATGCCTGCACATGTAATCTTAATATATATATATATTCATTAGATATAATAAAATTTTAAATTTGAACAAATCATTTTAGATGATGGAAGAAAAGTTAATAAAATTATTTTTGAAAATATGGAGCTAATTGGATCTCCTTATTCTTTTTCTTCATGGAACAAAGTTGATTATTAACTTCAATTTAAAAGATGTAATTAAGAACTAATAAAAGATGGTATGAAATGTGCAGATCAAAATTTATATGAAAAATATTAAGAATAAAATAACTTAATCTAGGTTTAAATTTTTATATAATAATTTAACATAAAAACAAAGAAATTGGATAAGATTCCAAAAATTTATAATGTAAATTTAATGATAGGCAAAATGGTATATTATGAAGTATAATTTGAAGTTAATTCAATTAATATAGATGATGGATTTTTACTTCCTAATTCCAATAAGTACTAATTTTTTTCAAATTTTTATTAATTAAAATATGAATATGATTCTGATTATTCAATAAAACATTTTGGAGATAGTCCTATTTTATTAATTTACTTTACTATGGATTAAATAAAGTAATAAACATTATATGAATATCCAAAAATCTCTGAAATACTTGCTGATACAGGTAGTATTATTAGTTGGATTCTATCCATATCATATTTTATTATTAAATATAATGAAAATGTAAGTCTAAATTAAATGAAAAATGATATTTTAAAAATTTATTTTTCTGATTATTAAAAATTTATAATTAAGAAAAATTGTTTTGGAAAAATTATCCAAATTTAAACTAATGAAAAATAATATAATAAAAATGAGATTATTTAAATCTTCCAAAAATTAGATTCATTAGCATTAGAAAAATTAGGTTTTAAGAATTTATTGTAAGAAATATTTAAGTAAATATAATATATATTATCTAGAATTAAATATTTATTATATAGAATTTTAGGAAAAGAGGAAATTATAAGATAATCTGAATAAAGTCAAAGTCTAGAAAAATTAATAGAAAAATATTTAATACAAAATACAATAGTATTTTAAAAATCTTAGAATTAAATTGTAAAATTAAAATACTATTTTAAAGATACCCTAAGCAGAATTATCTCATATTAATATTCAAAATTAGGAATCTGATCAAGGTTAGATATTTTCTTTTGATCAATTTAATGAAGATGAGTTATATTTCTAACTAACATTATTTGACAATAATGAATTTTTTAGATTCAAAAAGGAGGAAAATTATGAGTAAATTGATCTTTCTAAAGATTAATTGAAATAAATATATTGAATATATATAAGAAGACACAGAATTTAATAATATATTATATTATATATTTTCTAATTGTTAATTAATTTTTAATTTCAATAAAATAATAAAATTTATTTTAAATTTTAGAAGTAAAGTATTTGATTATACTTTATTTTATAGTCTTCCTTAAGGCTATTTTCGTATTCCCAACTTCAAATTTCAACTATGAGTATTACCATAAGATGAATATAGAGATTTACAAATTCATATTATAGATTCTTTATACATTATTATTTGAATTGATATAATAATTATTCATTAACAGAATCTCATTATTAATCACTCTTATTGATTTTTTATTTCATCTTCATTTTCTTTTTCAAAAATTGTATCTGTTAAATCAAAAAAATGATTAATATTGACTTAAATTAATGCTTTTTTTAATTTTTCAANATTCTGATTATTCAATAAAACATTTTGGAGATAGTCCTATTTTATTAATTTACTTTACTATGGATTAAATAAAGTAATAAACATTATATGAATATCCAAAAATCTCTGAAATACTTGCTGATATCATATTTTATTATTAAATATAATGAAAATGTAAGTCTAAATTAAATGAAAAATGATATTTTAAAAATTTATTTTTCTGATTATTAAAAATTTATAATTAAGAAAAATTGTTTTGGAAAAATTATCCAAATTTAAACTAATGAAAAATAATATAATAAAAATGAGATTATTTAAATCTTCCAAAAATTAGATTCATTAGCATTAGAAAAATTAGGTTTTAAGAATTTATTGTAAGAAATATTTAAGTAAATATAATATATATTATCTAGAATTAAATATTTATTATATAGAATTTTAGGAAAAGAGGAAATTATAAGATAATCTGAATAAAGTCAAAGTCTAGAAAAATTAATAGAAAAATATTTAATACAAAATACAATAGTATTTTAAAAATCTTAGAATTAAATTGTAAAATTAAAATACTATTTTAAAGATACCCTAAGCAGAATTATCTCATATTAATATTCAAAATTAGGAATCTGATCAAGGTTAGATATTTTCTTTTGATCAATTTAATGAAGATGAGTTATATTTCTAACTAACATTATTTGACAATAATGAATTTTTTAGATTCAAAAAGGAGGAAAATTATGAGTAAATTGATCTTTCTAAAGATTAATTGAAATAAATATATTGAATATATATAAGAAGACACAGAATTTAATAATATATTATATTATATATTTTCTAATTGTTAATTAATTTTTAATTTCAATAAAATAATAAAATTTATTTTAAATTTTAGAAGTAAAGTATTTGATTATACTTTATTTTATAGTCTTCCTTAAGGCTATTTTCGTATTCCCAACTTCAAATTTCAACTATGAGTATTACCATAAGATGAATATAGAGATTTACAAATTCATATTATAGATTCTTTATACATTATTATTTGAATTGATATAATAATTATTCATTAACAGAATCTCATTATTAATCACTCTTATTGATTTTTTATTTCATCTTCATTTTCTTTTTCAAAAATTGTATCTGTTAAATCAAAAAAATGATTAATATTGACTTAAATTAATGCTTTTTTTAATTTTTCAATTAATTCATCTTTTTAAATATTCTTCCTAACAAATAAAATAGTATAAGGATTGAAGACTTTAAAATTATTTTGTAAATCAATTTGACTGTTATATTCATTGTCGCTTAAATGCATATCTGTAACAATAATACTGATTTAGGATTAGAATTTTTTGAAATATTTATATATAGATTGTAATTTCTTTTTCATTAAATCTGTTCTTTCAAAATTAACTACAATTAAAAGTGTAGCAATTTTTTATGGATATTTAAAAAACAGATCTTAATAATGTTTAATTTAGATTTCTCTTTCATCATAATCATTTTCAAAATCAAATCCCTTAGTATCCACAAAATTATAAGATAAATTATCATCAATCTTTAACTCATACTATTAAAATTCTATTATTTTAGTTTAGAATAGTTTTTGCATCAAAAATGTTTTGCCTACACCTGGAGTACCCAAAAATATTGCTATTTAACCTAGAATACAAGATGTTTAATGATATGATTCATCCACATTAATTTTCTATTAAGATGATTACCCATTTTCATTTTATGGAGAAGGAGAATATTCAACTTTTATTTTCTTTATACATTATAATTGCACTTTTTATTTAGGATTAATCTATTCATGCTTCATTTTTACATCTTCTATTTTTTAATCACTAAAAAGTGAGTATTCTTACTTTTTTTATTTGTTTAAGAATTTAATTGTTATTTCAGATGTTTTACCTTTTTAATTCTAAATTATATTATTTTTCTAATTCTTATTACCTTTATCAAAAACATTTTATTAAGAAAATGGTTTTTTGGGGGCTTTTGTCTTTATTTATAGCAAATTTTTGTTATTAGATATATTTACACTTTTTTAGTCTGAATTTTGCATTCTAAATTAATTATTATATGTTTAAACAATATATTTTTTTTATTTCAATTTAATAGAATTAACATTTTTACATAAAGTAATTAGTTTGTTTTACTATTTATTAATTTTGACCAAAAACTATTATTTTTGTGATTCTGTATTTTTATTAAATTATAATTATAAAAATCAATATGAATGATATTATAATTAAAATTAACCTATGATTAATTAGAATTTATTATAAAATTTAAAATATATTATAATTAAATTTTATGAATATTTTCATTAGATTTTCTGTATTTAATAGAATAACATATTTAATGTAAAATTAAGATTTATTATTAAATAAGGAAAACATATCTACTTATTGGAATTAGAAAAATAAGGCACCAGTTGGTTGATTCTTCCCAAATCAGAAATTGCTATTTTACAGAAGATTGATTTTTTCTGTGTGTCATTTTATTTCCCAAAAAGGCTAAGAGTACATTATTAATCAATTAATCAAGTATTTGAAATCTTGATTTCTACATAAAGACATATTTCCAAAAATTTAAATTAATAATGACATTAAATTATCATCTCAACAATTTAATTTATTTAAAGTTTAATGTTCACTTAATATTTATAACAATATGAATTAACTTAAATTATAATAATTAAAAAGCTCTATTTTATCCTTAATTTAATTTAATAATATTATTAATTTTATTCAATAAGCATATATTTATATTTTTACATATTAGAATTTCATTCCATTTAAAATGTCTAATGCCCTTCTAAAATGGCCAACTCTAATTTATCCTTCAAAATCTATTCTGAAGAATATTCTGGTAATTCCATAGTTTAAGTACTAAAATAATAAATTTAATTCATACCATGTGTGTGAAATAGGGAGTTATTAATCATCATTGTTTGTCGTGAATTTTTGAATTATAATAGGTTATTTTAAATTGATGAATCCTCCAATAGGGACTAATCCAGAACCTTAAATAAATTTTATGTTAGATACCTGCAACAAAGTATAGAAATTTTGATAACATATCTTATGTGAAACTTTTTAATACATTAAATAGCCATTATATAACTTAATTATTAACATCATAATCCTTGAATTTAAGATTTTTAATTAAATCATCAACTATAAAATAATATTTAAATTGAATACCCTCAATTTTCTTTTCTCCGTATAATAATTATTCTATTTAATTTTAATCAAAAATTTTAATATATTTTTGGGGTATCAAAGAAAAAAATCCTTTTTAAAATGCTTTAATTTATTCTTCTATATTTTTGGCCAAAATTGAATAACATAATTCTTTAATGTACTACTTTTTGTTTTATTATGTTACAGGAATATTTCTACCACCAGGAATTAATTCTAAAATCTCTGTATTGATACAATTATCTTCATCTTCACATTCGACACAATTATGAACTTGATATTCCCATTCTAAATCACAAGAAAATTTTTCATTTAAAATTGTAGTTAAGGTTCGATATTTATCCTCATCAATTTATTTAAAATCATTTATAGTTAAATTTCTACCTAAAATATGCTTATAAAATGATTTCACAATTGGTCCATGTAGCAATTATCCCGATAGAATTGCTTTTGCATAAATTTTTCCAACAAACTCAAATTTTTATAGATGATTTGGATCATTAGAAGATAATCGATATATTTTATAATTACCAGAATTAATTGTTTTAGTGAATAGTTGATAACGAGGATTTAATATTTCCTATGAAAGTTTATCAAACCAATCTTTAAGTAGACCACCAGCATCAATACCAGGTTCATTTAAAAATTAGATTTGAAATTCATTTTTGAGTTCAAAATCAGTTAATTGTGATATTTTCTCATAAGAATCTAAGAATATATTCTCTCTATTTATAATAAGAATAGTTTTTTATAATTAATGTGTATTCCTGTTAAAACCATTTAATTCTTTTATTATATTTTGTAAATAAAGTTTCTTGATTGAAATATCAATAATCTTAGGATAATATGTTATAAAATCTTTGACAAATTTTTTTATTCTCTAATTATTTTTATTTTAAAGTTCTCTTTATAACATATAATTTATAAAGTTTATTCGTTTATCACAAAGATTTTTGAATATTTTTTCAATGATATTTTCAGATGATGATGATTAATTACTTATTTAGGATATTTAAATATTTGATTATATTTATTCCTATTTTGGATAAAGAATTTAATGAATTTTTAAGACACATTTCAGATAAGGCATAATTGTCTCAAGGTATAGTTGTTTATTTTATGGTTACAAATCTAATATAAAGGATTATAATTTTTCACATAATTTTGTTAACTACTACTCTTTGATATCTTTAGCTATATTAAAATTAGAGTTTTAATTATAGATAAATTTAATTAACTTAAATATTTCCAAAAGTTAATATCCTTCTAATAAATTTTTTATTTCAACTTCTTATTTTAAGAAACAATTTTGAAAATCTTATTATTTTTTTTCTAAAAAAGTATTAATATATGCTTTTATTTGAGTTTAATTATTATAATTAGAATATAATTTTGATATAAATTCTTTTAAATTCTTTTTATTTTTAATTTTTCCTGAAATGAACAGTTATAACAAAAATGCTATTTTTTCAGAAGATATTTTTTATATTTTTTATACTTAATCAAATGTTGCCAAATTTAATACAAGTAATAATAATGAAATTAAATTATCATTTTTTTTTTCAGAAAATAACTATAAAAATTTTATTAATTCATTAACATTGGTTTATGATAATTAGCATTTTTTTTTTTCACAAAATTTATAAATTAACTCTAAAATTATTGTTGTTACAAATTATGATACAAAATTTTTATCTGTTTTTAATTGATAATCTTCAATTATAAAATTTGATTATAAATAATTTATACTCATTTCTTATTAATTTACTTCTTTTAATTATTAAATAAATGCATTAATTATTTCATAATTCTAATAAACAGCAAAATATGCAAAAAATGGTTTTACCTCATGCAGAATTGGATTTGGATAATTCAATAAAATCAGTCTTTATAATTATTTTATTAATTATTAATCTATGATTCCTAAAAGTTATTGAATCTTTTTCTTAAATTTCTGCACTTAATCTATTTAATTTTGATTTTAGATTTCATCTTATAATTTTATAAACTTGTCTAATTATACTTTATACTATTTGAGTTAATCAATGTTTTAAATAAAATAAGGACTGAAAATGCAATCCCAAAAATCCGTATCTAACATTTTACTTTTATGTTAATTTTCATCTTCTTCATATTCTTCATCTTCTTCATCTTCTTCATTTTATTNTTTAGAAAAAAAATAATAAGATTTTTGAATATTTTTTCAATGATATTTTCAGATGATGATGATTAATTACTTATTTAGGATATTTAAATATTTGATTATATTTATTCCTATTTTGGATAAAGAATTTAATGAATTTTTAAGACACATTTCAGATAAGGCATAATTGTCTCAAGGTATAGTTGTTTATTTTATGGTTACAAATCTAATATAAAGGATTATAATTTTTCACATAATTTTGTTAACTACTACTCTTTGATATCTTTAGCTATATTAAAATTAGAGTTTTAATTATAGATAAATTTAATTAACTTAAATATTTCCAAAAGTTAATATCCTTCTAATAAATTTTTTATTTCAACTTCTTATTTTAAGAAACAATTTTGAAAATCTTATTATTTTTTTTCTAAAAAAGTATTAATATATGCTTTTATTTGAGTTTAATTATTATAATTAGAATATAATTTTGATATAAATTCTTTTAAATTCTTTTTATTTTTAATTTTTCCTGAAATGAACAGTTATAACAAAAATGCTATTTTTTCAGAAGATATTTTTTATATTTTTTATACTTAATCAAATGTTGCCAAATTTAATACAAGTAATAATAATGAAATTAAATTATCATTTTTTTTTTCAGAAAATAACTATAAAAATTTTATTAATTCATTAACATTGGTTTATGATAATTAGCATTTTTTTTTTTCACAAAATTTATAAATTAACTCTAAAATTATTGTTGTTACAAATTATGATACAAAATTTTTATCTGTTTTTAATTGATAATCTTCAATTATAAAATTTGATTATAAATAATTTATACTCATTTCTTATTAATTTACTTCTTTTAATTATTAAATAAATGCATTAATTATTTCATAATTCTAATAAACAGCAAAATATGCAAAAAATGGTTTTACCTCATGCAGAATTGGATTTGGATAATTCAATAAAATCAGTCTTTATAATTATTTTATTAATTATTAATCTATGATTCCTAAAAGTTATTGAATCTTTTTCTTAAATTTCTGCACTTAATCTATTTAATTTTGATTTTAGATTTCATCTTATAATTTTATAAACTTGTCTAATTATACTTTATACTATTTGAGTTAATCAATGTTTTAAATAAAATAAGGACTGAAAATGCAATCCCAAAAATCCGTATCTAACATTTTACTTTTATGTTAATTTTCATCTTCTTCATATTCTTCATCTTCTTCATCTTCTTCATTTTATTCATCTTCTTCATTTTATTCACCTACTTCATAATTAGTAATCCATATTAATTATTGCTAATCTATTATATAATAAATTTCTTAAATATTATCATTCTCTAAAATCTATTATTATTAATCAATCTAAATTTCTTCATCAATTTATGAATCTTTTATCCATATATTTTAATTTTTATTAATAAAAATTATTTAGTAATTTCTTTCTAAATTAGACATAGATATTGACTAAATATAATTTTATGAATCTTGTTATTATAAAATAAATGGCATAGTCATTTCTAAAATTAAATAAGAAGCCAAATTATATAAAATTCTCAAAGTCTTAATCATCTAGATTAATTGAGTCTTAAAAATATTAATTTATAATATATCAAAATTTTTAATACCTTCCTTATAAATTTTGATAAAATTGAATGAATTATCTGGTTCCTTAATATTATAAAAACAAATTTTAGCAACTGAATTTATTTATAATAAATATAATAAAATATTAGAATAATAGTTTATTTTCTTATCAAAATTTTTGATGGATTAGCTAATTTAATAATGCAATTCCTTAATAATTATTTTTCTTATTTCATTTGCAAATGGAACAATAACATTATTTGATGTCTTAAATAAAACTATGTTATCTAAACACAAATCAAATATAACATCATTAGGTGGTATTATATACTTTGTTATCAAAGAAAGAAAAGATATTTTATCAGGTAAATCTTATGAAATGTAACCAATTTCATTTTTATATTTTTATAGAAATTTACTACAATTTATTCTAACTATTTATGATATAAGTAATGGAAACCTCAAAATAAGCAATTATAAAACATAAAATATTATCTTCTAATCATATTAATACTATTTTTTAGTTTCAAAATATGAAGTAATCAGTTATTAAACTAATAAAGATAAAATTGTTTGTGTTTTTTGAGTATGTACAAAATTAAATTATTAAATTGAATCATTATTTTTATAGATGCTATTTAATTCATCAAGCTAAATACCTTTTTTAAGTATCAAGTAACCATCTTGACTATCTTCAAATAATGAATTCATAACATATTTTACATCTTTTTTAGAAAAGGCATTTTTAAGTGATAACAAAGTTGGGTGATTTTCAGATAATTTTAATTAGTCATTAATCTTAACATTATATTGTACAGGTTATATACATACTGGATATGTATTTTAGTTATAATATTATTACTTTGATAATTCTATATTAGATTTTTCTATCTCTTTATTATTTTCTTAATCAAAAATACTCTTCTTAATTTTTGCTTCAATAGAAGCTCTAATTAAAGTTGTATCATAAATTATTGATATGACTAATTTAGATAAACACCTATATTAATCTTAATTACTTCCTTCCAACTTCAATAATTTTTCAAAGCCTTTCATTTAATAAATAAACTTATGTATAAAAGATCTATTAACTTAGAAGATTTTTATTAAAATTTCAATACAATTATTAGAAGTACTACTAGCAAAGAATTAAGAATCAAGTAATTTTATAATAAGAATAAATGTTTAATCCAAAATTCTTTCATTATTTATTTAGATTTTTTAGATAATTAATAATATTTAATTTACTGCTTAAAGAGCTAATTCATCGTTCAAATATTATAAATGTATAAGTAATTCAAGCAATTATTATACTATTTAATTTTCTTCATCTGCAAAATAGACAGATTTATTGATTTCCATTAAAATTTAGACTAATGCATTAAGTCTATATTAGGTTGGTATTACAATCTCTTATTCAATCCCTTGGAATTTTAATTATATTTAAAATTCCTCTTTAACAATTAGACATAAAATCTAAAATAATTCTGATTTAGAAAATTTAAATCTTTCAAAAATATTCATATTAGAATAAGGAAGATATAGAAAATTTAATCTCAGATAATATGTTAAATTTGCAAATTCTTTTAATTCCATAGGTTGTCTTATAATTCTCGGATGAATAATAGAATTTGATAGTTATAATAACTATTTCTAAATTTCCTAAAAACTCTTATGCTATGTAATAAATGTTATTTTGAAGAGATCTAAAATATTCTAAATAAGTTATGGAAGTGCCTATTTCTTATATATTGAAATTTTCGAATTAATTTCAGTTATTAATTTTAAAAGAGAACAAAATTTATTATTCATTACCATAATTTGAGTTTATTCTAAATTATTATCACAAATTTAGGAAATATAATATTAAAGAGTACTTTATAAGTAATCATAAAATTGAGTTTAAAAAATAAAATTGAGAAATTTATCAACTATTTACTCAAAGATTATTAATTTTAAGAACAATTTAATTCTTTTAAGGACTAATAAAAGTATTCTTGGGCTTTACTAAGATTAATAAAATAGTTTGGTAATAATTAATTATAAAATTTCTAAATATTAAGATTCCTAAAATGATTTTTTGATATGATTAATGATAGCTAACATCAATTACTTAGAATGTTATTTTAAAGTAAAATCCTTTTATTATTAATATTAACTTTTATTTTCAGTAATGAAGAGTAATTCCAATAAATTACAACAATTTAATAAAAATTGTTATGATAAACATACTTCATCAATTTAATTAATTTAATTGAATGAATAAATCAATGAAAAAATTTATGCAAAACGTTTTGCTATCTCAAAATCTTTATATGAATTTATTTAAAAAAAAGATTTTTTCTTAAAATACTTATAATCAGCCAATTCTTAAACTTAATTTAAAGGATAACCTAATTCACTTTCCCATTATTCAATAATTCTCAATACTTAATTCATTATTTCATTTTTATTTATGTAATTTTAGTTAGAGAACAATAAACTATTTTATTAAAATTATTAATATTTTTAGAAATAAGGGATTTAATTAAATTGTTTAATTTTTTCTTAAATTCCATTTTCTTATAAATATTGAATTAATTATTCATTATTTATCACTATAATACTTTTAATTACAATTTTTTTATATCTAAGAATTCTTTGATATTAAATTTTAAAATCTTAATCAAAATTTAAATTTTATACTAAATTTTATATTTATTAAAGCATCTAATCAAATACTCTTATAATAACTAAACTCAATTAAAATCGACTTTATTCAATTTTCTTGGCATAGTCATTTATTGATGATATTAAATCATAAAAAGCCTATTAATCATCATTTTCAGTTAAAAGAAAAATTAATTAGTTTTCTATTATCACTGAATTTACTGAATCATTAAATTAGTTATATACTTCATCATTGATTTAAATGCTAGAGTAAAAATTCATAACCATTTCAATAGGAATTAATCCATTTTTATTCAATTCTAAAATCTTTTAATTCAATGTAAAAAGTAAATTGGAATTTAATAATTTAGGAATATAGTCTTTTTATTTATTTGAAATATTAGAAATAATTTCTAAAGAACTATTAATAGTATACCTTAATTTTTATGATTATATTAAGATCTTATCAATTTCTTCTAGTATTTAAGTTTATAATATATTTATTAAACAGTTTCGAAATTCATCATCTTTTATTTAAAGAAAAAATTGATTTATAGATTAAATACATGTTGAAATAATTAAGTCTAATTCGATTTCTTCTATTTTTTCATAACCATTATCAGTAGGTTTTTCTAAATTTAAATTTTATTTAATGTATGGATAAAAAATATTTAGATCATCTTCAAAACCCTGTTTTTGTGTTTAATTTTTTATTAATAATGAAGTTATTAGTTCAATAGCTTTAATCAATTATTTAGGAGGGAGCATTAGTTTATTATCTTAGATAATTATAGTTTGCTTTAAATATTATATTGTGAAAACAAAGAAGGAATCATTCCTTAAAAATTTACTACATGCATTAGATTAAATTAATTCAAAGATGCCAAAAACTATTGATTCATTTTTAACACAAATGTTATCAATAATTTATAGGTTGTTATACTCTAAGGGATATCCTGAATATTATTGAATTTATTTTTTATGTTTCATTGACAAAATATCTTGAAATAATTATTTTATTATTTTTTCGGAATTGTTAAAACAATCAAGATCACTTTTTTCTTTTAATTCATCAATTAACATAATTAATATAGAAGGATCAATTATTTTTTTATCAAATAATTTTAAATAGTTTTCAAATGGATACATATTAACTTCATAAAACTTATTTAGAATTTTTGTTAATTTTATTGATTTAAAATGCAATAAGATTACAATTTTCTTTGTTTCTTATGGATTATTTTATAAACCTCTTTTAATGATTATTCTCTATTTTACAATATCTAATAGAGGTGTAAAATGTTAATTTTATATGTTTAAGAGTTTTCTTGAAGAATCAAGAGCAGATATTTGATTATCATCTTCTATTTGAATTTTCTATATATAATTTATTATAATAAATACCCTTAATTTGAATTAATTTGATATTATTGTGGGATTTTATTCATCTTTTTATTCATCTTTTTATAAATCTTCATAACTCTTATCTAATTCTGTTGGTTCTAAGTATTCAATATCAAAAGAGATTTTTGTTGGATCTTAAATATAAAAATCAAATAATTCTATTTTTTAGGATGACAAATAATTAACATGTTCTTAAAAGATTCTTATTAACTATTTTATTTTTTAGCTATTCTTTTCATAAAATTAAGAATCATGAATATTTATTAATATAGAGAAACAATAATCTTAAACAATAAGTTTATCAGTATATTGTATTATATTTATTACATGATCATATGAGAGAAATTCATTCCTAAATATATATTTAAAATAAACTTATACCATTATAAGTCTGTAATCATCATTAAATCATAGATAATTTTTAATAATTAGGTGCAATCATAAACAGGATTCTTTTAGATTTCTGCTACAATGATTTCTAATTCATCGTCTATTTTATTTAATAAATATTATTATAAATATTTGTTTTTCTAAAAATTATTGTTATGATTCAAGAGTCTTTCCAATTAATTTAAATCAAATAAGTCTATTATGTTTAAAATCTAAAAACTAAATATAAAATTACTTATTTTATTTCAACAGTCACTTCTGATGGTGGAGAAAGTTGATATTTCATATAAGTTTTATTTTATTTATTTAAGATATTTGAATATATAATTATACAGAATTAATATCTTAAATTATGAGCAAAATTTTTTATCAGAAAAATAAATACACAAACTTAATCTACATTATTAATTTATATAATAGAGAATAATAATTTTTAAAGTAAACCTTGATAAGACTAAAGTCTTATCAACAGCTAAGAAATTTAGAAGCTGCTTTTGACTTGTTAAGAAAGAAAAATAATATAAATATTTTTGAGTTTATATTTATAATACTGAAGGTTCTATAATTTTTTAGATATAGATATATATATTAAGATGTAATGTAAGGCTTTTGGATAAGGAATGAGTATTATAAAATTGAATAATAATTCACAATAAATTTTTATTTTTTAATTTATTTATTGTTTTGTAAATATTTTATTACACATATTTTCTCAATATATATCACAGCCGATCTAATTTTTATTTTAGGGCTCCTTGATGATTAGTATTGAAATCTGAGAACAAAAAAATGCTCTTCACCAGAAATTTTTTAATAGCAAATTTTTTTATTTTATAGAATTATCAGCTGCTTGCATAGCTAATCGCAATACTAAAATTGAACCTTTCTATTATAAGTATCTCTTTCATTTACTATTTAATTTCTAATACTAAATTTTTGTTTCATTCAGTATTGATTTCTGTAATATTTACAATCATATGAATGGAGGATATTTTTTTTTTTGTATAAATTCATATTTAAACCCTTTTTTTTGATTGAATTTCTTAATCCTCTTGCTTACTGTTGAAGAAAAAAATCTATTGTATAATATGGAGAAATTTATTAAATTGTGTATAAGGCATGATTCTTTTTATCCTAAAAATCGTTTTAGGTGTTTTGTTTACTTCCATAATAATTTGGGTTAAATTAAGAAAGTTGATTTTCTAGGATCTGCCCATATTTTGAGTAAAAATTAGATTAAAATCTCTTTATTTTATTAACACTCTGAGTGTTTCTCTAATGTAGATAAAATTAAAGCTGATAATTTTGTACTTCACTATTTCTGATTCTAGTCTATCATATTAAATCTTATTACATATAATAAATGATGCTTTATATTTAGATTTTTCTAATCATTTTATATAATATCTATACTTTATAATTTTAAAATATTGGTAATATTATCTAAGATGTTTATCTTTGAGATGAAATAAAAGTAATGTTATCAACTTTTTTCTTTCAAATTTAAGTTTTTAAAATTAAAAAAAGCCCAAATCTTTTATTCCTCTATATATAAAGACTTAGTAGCCTAGAATACATTATACTCTATAATTATATGATAGTATAATGTATTAAATTAGAATTTATTGATTTTTATAAATTTATTATGATATATTCTGGTTCATAATTCTATTTACCCTTTATCTTGATATTCAATGAGAAGTATTTAAAATTATATAGATATTCAAACATTTGATGAACTTAAAAATAGATTTCATACTCAACATTAACAAATTGACATAAAAAACTAGCAATCAGAACTCTATTAACAATATTAAAGAATTCAAATAACTTATTTTATAAATATCAGAAAGTTATCAAAATTTATATAAAGGTATTTAAGAAATCTTATTAAATAAATCAAAATTAAGTAAAAGAAATGAAGTAAGCTAAAATAAAAGGAAACATAAAGAAAAATTCAAAGAAAGTCAAAAAGATTCATAAATAAAAAAGCAATAATAATAATATCAATTAAAGAGAATCACTAAAGTTGAATATAAATGAGGCTGAAGAAATAAGTGATTTTGACGATGGATCTTTTTCAGTTGGACTTCATGAATCATGTGACTACAGTTAAATTAATGATTATGGTAATTTTGATAAAATAAATAAATAAGGTGTGGAAGTACAAGAGCATGATGATTATGAAGGTGCTATTTTATATTTCAATAAAGCAATAGAATTAGCTCCAGAAAAAGATTAGGCATATTATTATAAGAGTAAATCATATAAATTATAATATAGGTGTTTCATTACATAAATTAAATCGTTTAGATAAAGCGTTAAAATATATAAAAAAAGCATTAGAAATAGATCCTACTAATGAAGATTCTTTAAAGTTATAGAGTATTAATTATAAGAATTTATTAGATAAAATCATAAAAAAATTGAATCATTAAGGATAATAAATTTAATAGCAAGATAAAATATAGAAATCAAATAAAAAATAATAAAAGAAACCTTTAAAAAAAGGAATTGCTTTATTAAAAGATGACAATCCAAAAGAATCAATCTTGTTATGTAATTAGGTGAATAAATTAAATCCAAAAAATTAAGAAGTTTATGAAAATAAAAGTATAAACATATTATTATAAATTAGTTATTGCATTATAAAATTTAAAAGAATATGAAAAGAGCATTAAATTTATTAATAAGGCAATATAATTAAATCCAAATTACAGTTAATTTTACTATTTAAAAGGTATTGATAGATAAAATTATAGGTTGTGCACTAAATGAAATGAGAATAATAAATGAGGCTTAAGATTAATTTATATAAGCTATAAAGCTTAATCCAAATAATGAATGTGCTCTTGTTAAATTAGGTATTAGCAAAATTAAAAATAGCTAATTCCTTAAGAGAACAACAAAAATATAAAGATTCAATTCCATATTATGATTAAGCTATCAACCTCAATCCAAATAACAGTGAATATTTTTTAAGTAAAGGTTAGTTAATTTATAATAAATTTAGGTTTGAGCTTATAAAACAGTTATTAATATGAAAAAGCAATAATATGTTATGATTAAATCTATAATCTTGATAGAGATAAAAAAACTGAAGAATTATTACTCTTAAATAAAGGTTACTTTAAAATTGAAATTTTAGGAAAATCTTTAGGTGCAATAAACCGTTATGAATAATAACTAGCATGTTATGATAATTTGATTAAGATAAATCCTAGATATGCAGAAGCATATTATTTAAAAGGTATGTAAGATTATTTAAATAATAGGCCTCACCTTATGGCATTTAAATGGATATAGATAGTCATTAAAGTTCTTTAAAAAGACTCTAAAAATAAATCCTAACCATGCAGCTGCTCATAAATGTCTAAGTAATTTTAAATATTAAAAGATAGATGATGTCTTATAACATTTAGAACTATTTTCAAAATCAAAAAATACATCTAAAAAAAAGAGTTCCTTATAATATAAGAAAAGAAAATGAGGTTTTATTTAATGTATATTATAAAATAAGATATGATTCTTAAAGATTCAATCATTTAAAATTATTTGATTCAAATTAGTCTTTACAATTAAATTAAATAAATAAAAGCATTATTATTTAAATTTTACTCAAAAGATTAAACATAAATTTAGAAATTAATAAAAAAAATGAACAAATTAATATAATAAAATAGCTTAATAATTAATCATTAATAATCTAATTTATAAAATATAAATGATTTTGTTTTCATATTCCAAACTACTAATTATGAACCATCATCACTTAAATTACCAAACATACAAGCAGATTCAAAATATTAATCACTAGAAGGATTTCTATTTGGAATTATTTATAAATTTACATTCTCAACAAAATTTGAGTCATGTAATTAAAATATATGAATATAACCTTAATTCTAACACCATATTATTGTATCATCATTAATGAAAGTAATTCTTTAACCATAATCATCTATATCTTTGATAATTACATATCCAAATTGCCAAATTAACTTTTTGTTTAATTTCCATATTATTATTTATTTGTCGTCACTACATGAAACTAATTAAGTTTAACTTTCATTCAAACTAATTTAATATACAAATGAATTATGCATCTAAAGTGAATATTCAAATATAATTAAATTTTCAAGATATCTTACTGACCAAACTCTAATAGATCCATCATCATGACTTGATAGTAATTATCTTTCATTATCTCTTAATATCAAACACCAAACAGTACATACTGTTTATAAGGAACTAAAGGATTCCCATTTATTAGAATTGATAATTTATTTCCAAAATATTAATTTATCATCTCCACTACACCCAGATATAAACCAGTTTAATTTTTTGCTAAAAACAATACAATAAACCTAATTTTAGTGTCCATATAATATTTGATCTGTTTCTATTGGTAAACCATTTTCTAATTTCCAAACCTTAATATTTGAATCATATCCACTTACCATTATTGATCCTTATTTATTAAAAGCAATTGCACCACACCAATTTTCTTACTTTTTTTCTGCAATTAGATTTAGTTATATTTTTGTGTGCTATTTTATTTTTTATTCATTATTTTTGTTTAAAAGTTAAAGAGATTTTTAAAGATTTTGAAATTTAATAAGAATTTCGTTATCTCTAATATTGTTTTCTAATTTGTTGATAAAATACTCAATATTTTAATAATTATATTAATGTATTTCTGTTAATTATTACTCAATATTAATAAATTATTTAATTTTGAGATTACCATCAATTAATTCAATTTATTATAATTGCTATAATTCAAATAATAAATCAAATTTTTAATTTCTCTAATTCAAAGTAATTAGTTCCTCTTTCCATTAATTACAATTCACATTTATTTAATCAAATAATTATAATAATTCATATTTGAAAGAGTTTATATTACTACAGAATTAACTTATTTTTTCAATAGTTTTTTAAATTAAGAAATCTAATTAAATCTATTAATTATTCTTTTATTCTAAAATTTAATCTATTAATTTTGTTAAAGAGATGGTTTTATTTGTACATTATTAACTAATTAAACAATCTTCACAAAGTAATCTTTCTTCAAAGTTCTATTATTTGTTTACAATTACATAAAGTGCAGAGTTATTATGATGCTAGTTGAAACATTTAAGAGAACTAATATCTAAAAGATTTTTGAATTATTACATTAAATATAATTAAAAATTATATGAGAATTCTAAATCAATAGTAAATATATTATTAACATTTTCTAATTTTCATTAACTTCTTAAATCATAATATTTTCTACATTATTGTATTCTACAATTCTAAGAGGACATTAGTATGTAATGTTTTGCAAATTCTAAAATGTATTTTCATTAAATAAACAATTAACAAATTTTATAAAAAGTAAATCAGACATAAGATTAATCTATAATAATTTTTGAATTGTTATTAATAAAAAAATATATATTGTTGAAATTGTTTGTCAAAAAATCTGCATATGTTAATAAAACTAATTTTAACAAATACTTAATTTGTTTTATCCTATCAGAAATTATGAGTGAATATATTATATATAAATAATACTTTAACAATTAAGTTTAAAATTATATATTAATTATATGCGAAATCATTATTGATATGAAAATAATGATCAAGAATACTTTTACAAAAATATCCAATATTTTCTTAAAATTACAAATCCCATAAATAATAACAAAGATTTATTATATTTTTTGAATTTGAAATAGATACCTATATCATTATATAATATATTATTTTAAGTCTAAATTTTTAGAATTTATAAAAGACTATATTTATTTAAACAAAATATATTATATATTAAAGTAATTTGAATGAATTAACTTCAAAATGAGCATGTAACAACAAATTAGTGCCACTTTAAACTAGTAAATACTTTGTAATTAGGAAAGCAAGATATTAACTATTTAAATTATAATATTAAGTATTCAATTTTATTGGTAGGAATTGGAAGAAGAATTTGTGTCTTCTAATTTAATAATATCTAACTTAAATTGATTGGAAGTTTTTTTAATAATCGAGAACATTTCTCTATTATATATTCTATGTAAAAATAAAAAGTAATTATCACTGGAGATTCTTCAGGAATGCTTAAAGTATACTAACTGTCCAATATGAATTAAAATCGATATTTGTATTAACTAAAAGGACATGATGGTTGCATATCTCATATAGCTATGAATAGTAAAGAAAATGATTTGATTACTAGCAGTGTTAATTCAACTATAAAATTTTGGAATTAAAAAAACATATGGATATGCTATTAAACTCTTATATAACATCAAGATCTTTTGTTAGGATTTAGTTTGAATGAATCTGGAAATCAATTGATTTCATATGGATTTGATGATTACATATTAGTAATAACAAAAATTAAAAACAAATAATTTTGGTAAGTGATATAAAAAATAAGTAATAAATTATTTTCAGGCGGACGATTATCATATATTAGTGATAATTCATTTTTCTTTCAAGCTGGATAAAAAGATGTTATGATAATTTATAATAAAAAGGCAAATATTAGATTATTTTAATAAACCTCATAAATTAATTTAAAAATGAGTTCTTCTAGTCTTGATTGTTTATCTAAATTATAATTTTCTAGATAAAATTTATTACTTATAACAAAATTAGACAAAACTATAAATTGTCTAAAATTTAATGAAAGTGGAAATATTATTTTTTAAGAATATATTGATATCTAAACTAATAAGTTTGTTGTTTGTATAAGTGAAGATGCAAATTATTTATTTACAGCAAATAATGAATCAAATTAATTGTAAATTAGAAAGAATTTTAGAATATGAAATGTTATATAATTGACAAATATTTCAAAATATATTTTTAAGTAGTCATTATAATAATTCAAACATATATTTATAATAATTATATTATTTATTCATAGACCTTTAATTTTATACTAAATCTAATATAAATCACAGTTATTCAGTAATACTAATTTGTGATTACAATCTAAAAAAATAAAAATCAACAAACCATCAATTAATCCTACAGTATGAAATTAAGGATTTATTCAATTTTCATCTCTTTATTCCTCTCTTAATAATAATCTCAATTACTAAAGAATAAAAATATCATGATAATTAAATAATTTAATTTGTTTAGTTTATTAAATGATTTATTATTGTTTTGATAATTGTTTTTATTAAAACAACAAATTTTGCAATTTTAATAAGGAACTTTAATGTTTGTTAATTATTCATTTTAAAATAGATTAAAATTGATTAAACTTATTTTATTATATATTTTTAATGATTCTATTCAATTTATGATTTATAAAAATATTATTCTATTCGGAATTGATATAATTTCTTAAACTTTATCCCTTATTATTAATTAAATTGTTTATTAATGGTAGATTATCGAATATATATTATAATTAATGATTTTGAAGAATTCAGTTTCATTAAATATGTATTTCAATTATTAATTAATAAAATTAATTAATTTTCTAACTTAAAGTTAATTATAAATTTCTAATTTTAATACATTGTTTTCAATTCTTATTTAAATAATTGTTTTTATTATACAATATTTTTAATATACTTTCATTATTACATGAATGGTAATCATATATATTAATGTATATAACATAAAGAATAAGCTATATATTTAGAAAAAGAATTGAAAGGGAATCAAAGAATGTTTTATTGTTAGAATTGCATTGACAAAATTTAATATCCTCACAATTTATTATTAATCAAGGATGTTGAGGCTTTTATTCACAAACATGAATAGATAATATTAAAAGAAAGAAAAATAATTAATCAATAAAACTTAGAGTTACTTCTTAAATTAAAGGAATAATTGTTCTAATTTTAAGCATAGTTATCATAATAAATTGAGTAAAATGTGTAATATATCAATGAACAGATTAAAATAATAATTGCAGTAGATGAATCATTAGAATAAAAAACTAAAGAAGCATTTTAAAAAATCATCTATGAAAATGCTGATATTGACAATACATTTGTAGAATTAGTTGATTATAGATAAATTAAAAAGACAATTGCTTGTTTGTTAATGCCTATATAGACTCTCTCTTTTCAGGAGTAATAATAAAAATTTTTAAAAGAATTAAGATTATAATCTAAAATAAACTCTTTTGAATAAATTAAAGATTTCTTCAAATAACAATAAGAAAAACAATTAATTAGAAATTAAAGATGCGAGATTCATTAACTTTAAGTTGATATTATTAACATTACTTCAGAAAATCAATAATATCTAGGCTGTATAAAATGTGATCTTAATTTTGTTGTTAAAAGACATAATTTAGAAGAATTAAAAGAATTTTGGAATAAATATTAAAGATATACAGAAAAATATATTGGATTTCATTAAAAAGCAAATTCTTCGTTAGAATTATTAAATTAACATAAAATAGCATTGAATTTATTAATAAATTAATTTAATTAATTAATTGAACCTAATGAAGATAGAATGGATGAAATTCAAAAAAAAACATCATATTTAATAAAAAAAGATTGGTCAGATATGACAAATGAAGATATATTATCGATTGCAAGAATCCTAAATAATTAAAATAATCATTTAATACTTGATGATACAATTTAAGCAGAAATTGAAGCAAATTAAATTCAAATTCGTTAATTTTGCTAGAATTAAATATAAATGACTGATTAAATTAAATATTACTATCAACTTGCCACTATTAATAATGTTAATTATACTTAAAGTATTCTTACGTAATTTGATAATAAATAAAAAACATTAATTGATGCCAAAAATTTGATTTCAGGAAAATAATATGAATTAATAAACTCTTTTAAAGAAAATGAATGTAAAGCAATTGCTTTTAGTTCAGATTCAGTGATTATGATAGCAGGATATTTTAATGGTTTAATAAATATTTATGAATTCAAGTTAGGATTCTTAAAATTAATATAATAGTTAAAATAACATAGAAATATGATTACTTGTTTAAATTTTATGAAAAAATCTATGTCATTCATATCTGGTAGTAAGGACATGACTATTATTATTTGGATGATGTAAGATAAATAAAATTGGCAAGTATCATAAAAAATATCTGCTCATTTAGATTGGGTAGTATGTTTGATTGTCAATAATTCTGATAATATAATTATTAGTGGAAGTGATGACAAATCTATAAAATTTTGGATAAAAACCAATTAATGGAACCATTCTTAAACTTTAACATATCATAATGGAAGAATTAGAAGTTTAAGTTTAAATTAAAGTTAAAATTAATTAATTTCTTGTGCAGCATAAGATGATCGTATATATGTTAGTCAATATGATAGTAATAATACATGGGTTTTAGTATAGATAATTCAATAAGTTGGATAAAGAGTATGTTTTCTTAATGATTAAATTTTTAGTGTTTAGTCTATGAAAAGTTAAGAGATATAAATTTACGAATTGAATTAGAAAAATAAATAATTTTATTTATCAAAATAAATATAAGTAAAAAGTGGAAATGGATGTGATTGGTTATTTCCAAATTAATTCATTAAATCAAAATCAATATTGATTAATAAAAACGGATCAAATATTAATATAATTAAATTAAGAGATAATGGAGATATCATAACAGAATAATACATAGATTTTGAAACTTATTACATATATGGAGCTGCAACAGATGATGGTGAATTTTTAGTAACTTGGAATGCAAAAAGTTAAGAGATTTAGATTAGAAAATATAAGGAATGAATAAAATATAAATTATTCTATTTTAATATCATAGCGAATTCAAATTCTAAATTATACACTCTATAATAAATATGATTTATATTATCAAGTATTTTTAGATTTTAAATTATTAGAAATTTAATTTCAAATTTCCATCATTGAATATATAATTAAAATCTTCAAGATAATAATCGAATAAAACCTTAATTATAGAATTTATTTTATCCTTATTTCAACATCTATATATTCTTACCTGTATTTTTTATGATTATTTATCTCATGTTACTAAAAATTGACCATCATTTGTTACTGCACCTTATATATCTTATGTATTAAAATCAATATTTTATTGTAATTCAAGCTCAAGGTTCTGTTTCACTTTTATAATATTAATATTTTATCCATTCTTACTTACTATAATATGTTTTTAGGGAATATATTATTGAGGAAATAAACATTCACATTAATTTCCATTTTTCACTTTAACTTTATTCGTTTCAATAAACTTTTAATTATATTTATTAAACTTATAAAATACCAATTATTTGCTCCCTTTTCTATTATTTAAATAACTATCCATTCTTTATTTATGTATTTTTTCACTAACAAGTATTTAATTATCATCTAATGCACAAGAAATCAATAATTTTTAACTTTTATTTAAACATATACTTCTGATATAACCTTTATGTTAATTTAATGTAAATGAATGTTTCCAAAATTTATCCTTTATCCAAAATCTTATTTTCTTATCTACACTACCAGTAATAATTAAATATTCATTGCTATTAACTAACAAACAACTTATTTCTTCTTCATGTCCACTTAATCTTTGTAAAATATACCATAATTTATGATTATCCTAAACCAAAATTATAATACATTTGTCTGCACTACCAAACACAAGCTAAATTTAATTTTTCATAAATTATAAACAAAGTACATCGGATTTATGTTCTGTAAATACATGAATTTGTTTTAAATCTCCTGATTTAAAATAAAATATTTTAATCTAATTGTTTTTATAACCAGTTGCCATTAATGAAGAATCTTAATTGAAACAAATAGCTAAACATTCCTCTTGTTCATTAGATTTAATAAGTTCATATTAATCATATTATTTATTAATATTAATAGTGCTATGATCATTAAATTAATTTATGTCTATAGTATGAGCTTTTTTATCTAATATTAAACTTTCATTTATTTAATCTTAATTATCTTTTATAAAGGTATTTAATGATTAATCAAATTTTGTGAGGTTTAAAGTATGATATCCAATATAGCCTACTTTTCTATTTAGCATTTGAAAAGTATTGATAAAAAGTCATTCATTTTATTAGCACTCATTTCTCTTAACTTTTCAAGTGATAAAAAACATTTCTCTATAAGAATTTCTTTGAGTTTGTTAACAAATCGATTTATCTGCTCCTATAACATTTCTAAAGAAGCAACAATTTCCAACCAATCCTTTGATTATGGTAACAAAAACTTTTCCTTTAACGAACTCATCTTTTCCCAATCTCTTTAATGAGTAAAATGTAGGTTATTTTTTACACATATAACAAAAAAGTCTATATTCTGAACTGGAATTATTCATACAAAAATATTCAATTTGTTCAGAATGTTTTGGACAAAGAATCTAAATCTAACTCATTAATTAATTTTATTATTTTATAATATTTAAATTAATAAATCAACTAAAAATACATAATTATGTTATATTAATACATTGAAACAGATAGAATAAAAAAAAAAGAAAAAATTTAGATAATTAAAATATTAATTTTAATGTTTAAAAATAATTGTTTTTTATTAGTTTATAAATTAATTAATTAAATTAATAGTCTAGGGAAAACGTTATTTTAACTTTGATCTAAATAATATTAATTGTAATTAATATTATCTTAATGATTCAAATTTAATTCGAAAAAGATTTCAATGTAATTTTGGAAAATAAATTTATTGAATATCTAAAATTGTAAAAAAATAACACGAAAAAAATAGCTACTTATTATTATATAGTAGCTTACTTTGTCATTGTGCAATTTTACACTTATTATGTAAATATAACAATAATTGATTGCTGATTAAGTATATTAAGAAAAAAAATATAAGATATTCATAAATATGATTCATTATTATAGATGAAAAAGGTTTGATTTATTAATTTTAATAAATTACATTTTCATTATGATAATTACTACTCTTCTAATTTTTTATTGTTCTATAAAACCATAGTAACCTCCTTATATTTAAAAACATTTCTTATGATAATTTATTATTAAATAAATATTTAAAACAATTTAAATAATATATATTAAAGTATTAAATATTTTTCATATTTCCAATCAAGTTATTGTTATTTTTGTATGAAATTGAAAGAAACTCAATTGATAAATTTGTAAGTTATTATAAATCTAAGTTAATTAATTTTATTATTAAAATTAAATTATTTATCCTATTATTAGTATTTTTGAAGAACAAATAATTTTCATATAATAATATTTCTTTTTGAGCTCAAAAGTTTAAGAATTTTTTTGAAATAAAATTAAGAAAAATAGAATTGAATAATTTTTCTAGTGTTCTATCTCAAAATATAATTTGAATATATTATACTTTCCATTTATTGAATATTTCAAAAGTTTACATATTAACTATTAAACATAAATCACTAAGTTTTATTCAATGTTTTAACAGAATTGTTGTGATTTATTTTCCTATAACAACATCAATTTTGTTAATCTTAATTGAAATTTGATTTTTAAGATTTAAGGGATTCTTTATTGTGCAATGAGGAATAAATTCAATTCTTTAGTATTACTTATCAAACAAAATTATGGATTCTGCTACTATACTTATAAGTTATTTAATCCTTTCCTTATTTATATCAACTTCTAAGACTAAATATTGTTTTTATGTAGATTCATTTTTATAAATTTTGCTCCTATGATTTAAAGTACAAGTAAATGCTTAAAAAGTTTCAATATCATTTTTAATTGAATCTATAAAATCTCTTATTTGATGATAATTCAATTAAAAGTTAAGACTCAAACTTATGTGATATTCTTGATTCTATTTACGTTGAGGAAATTAAGAAGTAACATCAATTTTACAAAATGATGGATAAAATCCACTCATATGGGTTCTATTTGTAATTTTAACGATATTTTTGCTTTCATCATCTGAATAATCAACTAATTTAGACATTTTATTTTCTTGATTAAAATAAAAATTAAAAAATTAATAAAAGAGATTAATCATTTATCGGTTCATTTTAGTTAATAGTGCCAAAATAAAATTTTAATTAATAGAACGATAATGTTTTTTGTGAAACAATAAATTCAAGTAGTTTAAAATCTTCAAAAATCTAGTTTATTATGCCTACATTTTAGGTGTCTTTTCTCATTTTTCTTGGTTTATGATAAATTTTCTATTTCAATTTTCCAAAATTATGTTATTGAGTATTGAATCTAAACAAATAATTGATTAGATGCAAAAAAAAATAAATTTTTTGTAAATCACACAGAGGGATTAAAATTTAGACTCAGAGTTTATAATTTAATACATACCATTATTAGTTTTATGTCATATTTTAGTAATTATAATTGAAATACTTGGCTAATTAGATAGATATAAGAAATAATAAAATATAATAAATAATTGATATAATTACTTTAATCTGAGAATTTAGCTTCAAATAATTTTTTTAGATTTCTTTATTTAAGTATAGAAAATAAATTAAAATGTGATAAAAATTGTGTAATTGTGTAATTTAATTTTGTCAAACATTTATGTGTAAATTATTAATAAATAATAAATTTTTTATTAAGATGATGAAGTAGATTTTTCAGTCTTTTAGAATCTGCGACATTTTTGGGTAGTAGATTAGACTTAAAGCTGCTGGCCAATCTGTTTTCTAAACATAAATTGGGGCATTTATGACTTTATTGCTTTTTAGCATTCTTATTTATTCAGGTAGCTTATTTATTATTGAAATGAACAAAGGAAAAAATGCAATTATTAACTCTTAAGATGCTGTTATCGGAACTAATGAAGTAAATATTTTACAATCACATTAATTTAGGGTTTTAGTTTCAATTCTACTGAATTGATTTTTTCAGCTGGTTTAGTTGATATTTTGGGCCAACCAATTCCAAACGAGGACAATAGAATATTCAAGATTGGATTTTATGTTTGCAATAAATCTTTAAATGAAACAGAATGTGTGGTTATACCAGGAACTATTTGTGGTGAAAGAATTAGATCAGCAGCAAAAGTAATAATAGCATGATCCTTTAATTTAGAAATTAAATATAGCAGAGGCCTATGAAAATATTACTTATTGTCTAAGTGAAGAGTACATTCAAGAGAATCCTGAAATAAGAATTTAAGGATCAAATCGTTATGATAATTTTACTTTGTTGGGAGCATTAATTGAAAGGTGTTCAAATCACACTGAATTATTTAGTATTATAAATTAACTATCTTCTTAGATTGTGCATCAAATGAAGAAATCGATAAATATATAACGAATGCTAACCTTTATTATTCATATTCCTTTCATTAACTTAATAAAGAATTAGATGTCTCTCCTTATTAATAAACTGAAAATGTTGATTTAACATCACTTTATTACTAAGTAGGGAAATACATTAAAATTTATTTTCAGTATTCCTAAAGTTATCTTGAATATAATCCTTTTTATTTTTTTCCTCGATAGGTGTACCATGAAGGAGTTGAATATTAAAAGACAGTCACTGATAGTGTTCTTTATTTCTAAGATGCTAATACATTAGCTAGAATCGAACTACATTTAGATGCTAAAAAAAAAGTTAATTTTATAACATATTAAACATTAATGGATGTAGTTGCTAAAATAGGAGGGCTATTTACAATTATAAGAGCTTTAATTGATATTTTGATATTTCCAATATAATCTATTCTCTATAGACTTTTTTTGATTAATTTTTTGATCAACCATTAAAACAAAACCAATAAAAAGGACGTATAAATCTAGAATTCTAAAAAGAAATAAATTAATATATAATAACTTTTAACTTCTTCAGATCTAAGAAGTTTTTTTTTTGAAAAATCATAAATCATCAATGAATATTTGGACGTAAGACAAATTTTAATCCATCCGCTTTAATTTTCTGAAAAAATAGAGGGTTTACAGGATTCTATCAGGAAAATTGATATCTTAAGCTCTAGATAAATTAAGGTAATAAGTAAATAAGAAATGGATGAATTAGTAATGTAAAGTAACCACGAAGAATGCATGGATTACAAATATTTGAGTTCTGGGACTATAAATTCAGAATGTAAAATAGGAAATTAAGATTAATCTATCATTCCAAGGATGAAAATTTAGATTCGCTGATATATCATTAACTTAAAAAAAATGATTTTTAAATATTTTTTACTAAATTAATATCTTAAAAGCGATTATTTAATTAAATAAAATGATACATATAGCTAAAATTTTAAACCAAACGACACTATTTATAAAAACTCTTTTTCTAAGCCATCATGATGTTTCTTATAAATTAATATCTTCATAATTTCTTTTAAAAATATCACCCTCTCAAATTTTGAGCGATTAAAAGAAATTATATTTCAATATCTATACTAAATATCATGTGAATTTTGTGTATGATTGAGAAGTTTATGGTCATAAGATGTTTAGGATACCTAGTAGAACTGGGCGATTATAAGATATATTATTTAATCTATGAATAATAACATCTCGAAATATTGTATATATAACTTATTGTTCTATGTTAATTATTACATAATAAATAAAATAACAAATGATAGATACACAAATTTAATATGAAATGAATTAGCATAGCGATAGAATTGAATAAAGTTGAATTCGCATCATACAATTAATTTGAAGATTTGTACTATTAAAATTTTCAAAATAAGGTCAATGTGATGTTTCAATATCGCAAAATCTATGCCTCTTAAGTGTTTTTTTAAGGTTTTTATATATTAAACAAGATAATTAATTAAATATTTAAGAATAGTATTAATTTAATATATCTAAATTAATTCCTAGGTTTAATAATTTTATCTTATTAATCTGAAAAGAATATTCTTTAATTAAATCCTAAGATTAAGTTTTATGAATTAATTTAAATAATCTTAAAAGAATATTGTTAAATTAATACTTAAGAATAATTTTTATGAAATAATTATATTAATCTTAAAGAATACTAGTAAATTAATATTTATTATTATTTTATAAATTAATTATATTATAATTATATATTTTAATTTTAATTTAATATTTTCTTATAAATTTATTATAAGATCATTTTACCTCCATCAATTACTTAAGTGATGATAATCATTTTAGTATTGAGATTAAAAATTAATATAATTTCATTCGTAAAACATAATTTAAGTCATGATTTGTATTTTTTTTCTGTAAATATCTATCATAGTCTAAATTTATTTATATTTTTTATCCAATATTCGTACCTTTGAGTATTAAAAATAGAAGGAACCTAAAAATAAAAATTTTCAGATATGATTAATTAATATAATATTAATCAAAATTATAATCATTTTAACAGCTGCTCTTCCTCTTTATTCCTAAAATATTATACAACATTAGTAAGATTAAACGTGTTTTTCAATTATTTCTGTTATTATGCCTATTTAATGACCTGTAAGAATGTCATTCCAGTCGATTTTTTGTTTGGTTAAGACTTGATAAAATAAAATAATACCATAGTAAGAATAGGCTGAACAACAATAGTTTTGAGTTGCTCTTCTAATATTTTTTCTTCTTATTAAGGTGTTATTTTTTCAGTATTATCCTCCTCTAAGTCTGTGTTAGGTTGTTTAACTACCTGACCATAGGTCTTTTACATGCACTTATCAAATTCAAAAAGATCATCGGATTCACGAAATTAAGCCTTAACAATCTCACCCAATCTAATGTAAATGAGTAAGGTTAGTGCATCTAATTTTTTAAACAGAGGTTATTGCCTTCTATCATCAATTGTAATTTAATCATTTGTTCTTATTAGAGAGAGTTTTTCAGCACATCTAGCAAGTGCCTCTAAGAATTCATAAAATTCCATCTAGAAATGTTTAAGTAAGTATAGTTCATCAACGGATGTCTGCATAGCCAGCAAATATGCAAGATAAGCATCCCTTTCAACAAAAATATCACAATATAAATCGCATTTATTTAATAAATCTCTGAAATCTTTAAATTAAAGCCAAATATGCTTGTAATACTTTTATTTGGAATTTAATTTTGATGTATATTTGAAAAGCAATTTTAACATAGGTAACCTATCCTCTAAAAAAATATTTAATAATGAATTACTTAATAAAATGTCACATTATTCATTCCAATATCTCATATCTCTCCAATCTTAGCTACGATCANTATATAATTATATATTTTAATTTTAATTTAATATTTTCTTATAAATTTATTATAAGATCATTTTACCTCCATCAATTACTTAAGTGATGATAATCATTTTAGTATTGAGATTAAAAATTAATATAATTTCATTCGTAAAACATAATTTAAGTCATGATTTGTATTTTTTTTCTGTAAATATCTATCATAGTCTAAATTTATTTATATTTTTTATCCAATATTCGTACCTTTGAGTATTAAAAATAGAAGGAACCTAAAAATAAAAATTTTCAGATATGATTAATTAATATAATATTAATCAAAATTATAATCATTTTAACAGCTGCTCTTCCTCTTTATTCCTAAAATATTATACAACATTAGTAAGATTAAACGTGTTTTTCAATTATTTCTGTTATTATGCCTATTTAATGACCTGTAAGAATGTCATTCCAGTCGATTTTTTGTTTGGTTAAGACTTGATAAAATAAAATAATACCATAGTAAGAATAGGCTGAACAACAATAGTTTTGAGTTGCTCTTCTAATATTTTTTCTTCTTATTAAGGTGTTATTTTTTCAGTATTATCCTCCTCTAAGTCTGTGTTAGGTTGTTTAACTACCTGACCATAGGTCTTTTACATGCACTTATCAAATTCAAAAAGATCATCGGATTCACGAAATTAAGCCTTAACAATCTCACCCAATCTAATGTAAATGAGTAAGGTTAGTGCATCTAATTTTTTAAACAGAGGTTATTGCCTTCTATCATCAATTGTAATTTAATCATTTGTTCTTATTAGAGAGAGTTTTTCAGCACATCTAGCAAGTGCCTCTAAGAATTCATAAAATTCCATCTAGAAATGTTTAAGTAAGTATAGTTCATCAACGGATGTCTGCATAGCCAGCAAATATGCAAGATAAGCATCCCTTTCAACAAAAATATCACAATATAAATCGCATTTATTTAATAAATCTCTGAAATCTTTAAATTAAAGCCAAATATGCTTGTAATACTTTTATTTGGAATTTAATTTTGATGTATATTTGAAAAGCAATTTTAACATAGGTAACCTATCCTCTAAAAAAATATTTAATAATGAATTACTTAATAAAATGTCACATTATTCATTCCAATATCTCATATCTCTCCAATCTTAGCTACGATCAATTTCTTATAATTTTAATTTGATTCCATCTTCTTCAAACATTTTTCTCAAACTTTCTTTAATTGTTTTGCAAATTTATGTTCGCAAATATTTATCAATAGCAATTCTAACTAGTACTTCCATAAGCTAGTATCTCACTAGAGCTTTTTCATATACGTTGGGATAATTTATGTCTTTAACATTTGAGGTAGCAATAAAATTTAAATCAATATCTCCAGATCTAAATTTTTCAGAAATAACTCCTGTTGTAGATAAAAAGTCTGAAAAGGCGTTTGATGAAATACAAGGAATGGTTGCCCCAATGAGAGTAGATGCTAAAAATTTATAAGATGCAAAAATGCAAGGATAATACTCTCTCATAATCTCTTTGACTTCATTATATTCAATTGGATCTTTGATAATTTTACTAATTTTTGAACTTCCATAATCATATTCAAAACATTCATCAATTTATTCCTCATTGTCGGGTTAATAGTTTTTGAAAATGGAAATCTCATAACTCCAAAATTTTTCAGTTTTTGTCAGAAATTAAGTTAAATCAAATGTTTTTTCTTCTTCTCTTGGTTTACTAAAGATCTTCGCAAAATATCTATCCATAATTGATTATTTATCATCAGTAAAAAGTTCATTAACGAATCCCATTTTATTTCCTTCAATGAAAATATCTCCATTATATAAAAATTATTATTTATTAGAATATAAAGGGTCGTCTTGAGGAGTTTATGTTATTAACTAATTTTTAGCTGTAGTTTAGATTCCAAGTACAGGATTACTATAAAAATAGGTAACTCTGAAATTAGGAGGACACATTTTATAAGCAGAATATTCTCCGTTATGAAGTGTCATTAAAACTGGTTTGTAATTCTCAAAATTTAAGTGTACAAATATTGGATCATTGTTCATACCACCAGATTTTCCAGGAGTCCAAGTAAATTTAACTTCTTACCAGCCATCACATATCCAGCATGCATCCAATTCACTATCAGTGTCATAATTTTATTTTATTGGTTTCATTCCTTAAATTCTTCGAAATCTAAAATTTCTATACAATTCTGCATCAGTTTATAGATCTTTTATTCTTTTTTATTAATATTATTAATGCTATTTTTGTTCTAATAATTATATTTCAGGATTTTAATTATCGTCTACTAACTTCAAAGTAGTTTATGGGTTCTTTTTATACTCTTCAATCTTTTTTTGGATATCTATTGCTTCTTGGATTCTATCTCTTAAATGCCCTGTTGAATCAACTGAATACTTTTGACAATTCCCTTAATAATGAAATCCATAAATATTTTAATTTTAATCTAATGCTTTTTTAATTTCAATTGATTATTCTTCATTAAAACCATTATATGAAATGTCAATATGCATTAGTTCTGGATACTATTTAATAATTACTTTAGCCATCTATTAAGAACATTCTAAAGAGGCTGTCCGATTATATGATATGTCAAAAACTTTCACACTTGAATTTTTATACAATGCTTTCCAAATATTAACAGCTCCAATACTATTTATTGAATTAAAATGAAGATATAATTCAAATAGAACTTGTGTTTTCTTAAGATAGTTAGCAAGTTCAACACAACAATGTTCTGTTAAATTATTTTTGGATAAATTTAAATATAGCAAGTAATCATGATCTTGGACTGCTTAGCATAATGCATTACTTCCGATATCTCCTATTCGATTGTTTTCTAAATTAACCTTTTTTATTTATGATTTTTAAATATATTTTGATAACAACAAGCAAGACTTTGAGTCTAATCCATTATTCATTAGATCCAATTCTTGTAAATGTTATGGGAATGACTTTGTTAATTGTTAAATTCTAATAAAAATATAGTAATTAGAAAATACTTTAATGAATTAAGTTTATTATGGTTTAACTTTAGATGTGTTAAGGTTTTACATTAGTGAGTCTTGAGAGCATCAGAAAATACTTTAACTTATTAGGGAGATCTTATTTATGCTTGTGCATTGGCAGCTTGGATGTGATTGCATTATTGAACTAGTCCTAGACCACTCTAAAATATTTGCTATTGATGAGAGCTTTTATTCAATTACATGTACAAATTTGGAGATTATTTATAAAATTGAGCATAATCCTCCAATTTGTTAAATTATTTGATTGTCTTTCTGTAATCTTCTTAAGAAATTCTATTCAAATTCTTACTAATATAATAATGTCTATTTATTACTTAGCTAATCGAAATTTCCTCATATATTTACCTCTATCAGTATTGAATTCTTGATTAACATCTCCTTTATATTCTAGTTATTACAAGTATTGTTGTTTCTATTCATCATATCTTTGATTATTCTTGAGATGTGAAGGGTTCGATTTATGATGATGATGTTAATGCTTTTTGATTAAATTCATTCTTTGAGGACTATAATCTTGATATGAAAACTGTTTCATTGAGTTCGTATGTGCTTCATCATTTTATCTTTCAATCTCTTATTAATCATTCTCCATCATATCATCATACTATTCTGGTTTGTAATTATCAATTAATTCTCTAATCATTTTTTCTTCCTCTTATTCATTCAATCTTTCAAGAATACTCTTTTGAGGAGGTTGAGGGGTTGATATTCTACTAATTTGATATAATATTGAAACTGCTAACGAATTGGTATTTCTGTCATCCTTGTTATATTTTGGTATCTTTCAAATGTGAGTGGCATTTTTATTTTTTCTATTTCTAATATGCACTAAACTTTAGGGGATGTAGACAATCTATTTAAACTATTTAAAGTTGTTCTTTAAGATTAAGATGTTGAAACTAAATTATTTACTCAATATTTTACATACAAGTTCTTTTAACTTTTTCTTTAATTGGAGTGTTCCTTTTGATCTCTTCCTCTTTCTTTATTTCTTTCAATCTTTCCAAAAGTTTTTCTTTTGTATTGTAAATTTTTAGTTTCTTAAATAACATACTTTAATTGTTATTTTTTAATCTAATCCATTTCAGAAATGATTTCAAGCCTCTTACCAAGATTTCGATATATGGATCAATTATAAAGATGTAAGTTATATATATATATGAAAGTCTTATAAATAACAAGAAATACAACAAAATCAGATTTAATCTAATTCAATAATCAATACTTAAGTAAACATAAAATCAAACCTATTACTTATTAAATTCCTGGATTCTATAATTACATAAAACAAGAAATTGTAATAATTTGACTAATATAGATTTAAGGAGACATAGAATCATTAAACAAGGCATCCACTCATTATTTCAGCAAAGAAGGCAAACTTATTAGACCAATGTTAAATTTACTATATGCCAATCATATAGAAAAAAACAGTTAGAACACAGAATAATAAAAAATATGGGCTGCAGTGATAGAAATTCTACATGTAGCTAGTCTAGTGCATGATGATATTTTAGATGCATCAGAAACAAGAAGAGGAATTCCTTCAGCTCATGTCATTTTTGGTAAACACAGGGCTACATTCTCAGCTAACTATTTAATTGGAAGAGCGTAATTAAAATTATAAAAATAATAGTGGTAGAAAAATATCTGAATTAGATGATATCAGGATGTTTCAAATCTATTCACAAATTATGGATAACTTAACTAATGGTGAATATTTATAAGCTATGAAATAAAAGAGTTTTCATAACTTTGAAATCACTCTATAAAACTATATGATTAAAACCTATTATAAGACTGCTGCATTGATTGCTAATAGTTTATAAGGAGTTTGTTAATTAACCAACATTAAAGATGAAGTTTGTTAAAAATCATTCAATATTGGATTGCATTTGGGTGTTGCTTTTTAAATTATTGATGATGTCTTAGATTATACTTCTAACACTGAATAATTAGGTAAAGCTAATTTAAATGATCTAAAGAGTGGAGTTTTGACTGGACCTGTCTTATTTGAATTATTCAATTAATAAAAAATTAACTCACCAGAGTATTAACTCATGAACTCAGTCTTATTAGGCAATTCCAAATAGTATGAGACCGTAAATTCTATTGTTCTTGCTGGAGAAGGAATTGAGCAAAGCAAATTTTTAGCGTATTAACATACTCAAGAAGCATTAAAAATATTATAAAGCATCAACACATAACCTGATTAAGATTTAATTTCTTTGATTTTCATGTTCATCAACAGAAATAAATGACAATTATAATATTCATTTTATTGTTATATTTACATAATTATTGAAATAATTTGAATAGCTTTTTTAATATTATTAATTTCGATTCTATCATTGCATTATTAAATAAATTGTTATTAAATACTTTTTTAATATAAATATGACATAGAGAGAATAAATAAGATTGATGATTAAAAAAGGGAATAGTCTATTTAATAATTAGATAAAATATCAATCAATTAATGCAAGTTACAGTTTTTCTGTGTTATTAATTTAGTTTTTGCATTTATTATTGAAATAACATTTCATTAAACATTATTTATGATATATAAAAACATATTTGAGTGAATTAACATTTTAGACTTTATTCATTTTAAGTTATAATCCTCTAATAAACAATATTTAAGTTAAGAAGTTTCTATTTCTTTACTTAATTAAAAATAATCTTTTTATTTTATACTTAATAATTATAAAGCTATATCTGTGATACAATGATGTTAGCATTACAATATTAGCAATATAAATAAAAGATTGTTTTAAAGAAAATTGTAATACACTGTGGAATTAATCATTATTAGGTTATAGTATGGGATTAGTATATAGATGTAGATTTATTGGGTCTTTATTTTTGAATGATAATAGATTTAGATAATTTAATGCAAAAATAAGATAGATTTAATTGTCTATTCTTTATTATTCTTACGAAATATGATATTGTCACAGTTACTATTGTTTAGAATGTAGAATTTAATGTTAATATTGATATAAAACATAACATATTCTATTTTATAGAGTAAAAAAGATGTTGGTTTCAAAAAGAAAAATTTCCAATTCTTATTCTCAAAATATTCATGAATTCAAAGATTCGCCAAATCTGAAAAAATCATATGTATTATCATCATAATGAAAAGATAGGTTTGCAAATCAATGAAAATTTGCTAGAGTTTATTTACAAAATCATTAAATGAAAAATTTTCCTAAAAAATAATCAATTCAAATAGATTGCTAATTTTTTAGGAAAAATTCTTATTGCAAATAAGGAACATTAGAATATATATTTGATTCCAATATTTAAAAAAAATAAAAATAATCAAATAATATTCATCACAGCCAATCCATCTTAAAGGAAAAAGTATTGAAATAGTTATAAAAATAATACTAATTACATTATTATAAGTTTAATTCTACTCAATTAATATATACAAGATAATGTTGCGTAATAATTAACTATTATTATTATTTATATTTGAGATTATATATAATGATATTGTAAATGATGCAATTTAGAATTTTAAAAGAATGTGGATAAAATTAATATGATAAAATAATTGGGTATTTGTATATAAAAGATAACCAATTACATAAACATTTTATCATTTTTAGAATACAATGAGGTTTCTATGTTTTTCAACATGTTAAAGTAACTCCTCTATGTCTGAATTGGGTATTTCCATGTCTAATGCAATATTTTTGAGATGTGTTTTAAATTTATCAAATTATTAGTTGGTGATATTGAGATTTTTATGGACCTCTATTAAATCTCTATAAATATCAAATCAAATAAAATACCTTCCCGTATATTAGGTATTAGAATCACCCATCATTTAAGCGAAGAATCGTTTTTATTGATATCGAACTCTACTCATATCTGCCTTCAAAAATTTATCTCGAAGTAGTTTATCAAACAAGACTTTATAATAGAATTGATCAATGAGTTCTGAAACTTGTTAGTCTCCTCCAAATTTTTCAAAAAGGCACTTCTTTTAATTATCCATTATTAATTTTTATTATCAAATATAAGTATAATATCTATTGAGCTTTAAATAATAATTTTGATATTATAGTTACCAATATGAAATAAACTTTGATTTGAGTGATCTTTTTTTATAGATATTGAATTCCAATAAGAAAATGATTACATTGTTATATATTTAATGATTTTATTATTCTCAACTTTATAAATACCTCTTTTGATATTTATCGAATGGTAATACCTAAATTTGGGTGTTTTTTCAGAAGTATTTATAAGATAATTAGCAAAAATGGATTGAAAAAATCTTAAGTTTTGTAGATATTAAATAACAATCCTACAAGTTTTTTGAATTGACCTGGTCTTTTTAAATAAATAAAAATACTCAAAATATAGTATTTATAGATAATTACATTAATATACAGGTAAGTATTTAGATTAAAAATTTATTACGGTTAATTATTTAAAAATGAAGCAACTAACAAATTCAACAAATAAACTAATCCCTCATTTAATGAATAAATTAGAATAGTTGATATAAGAAGTTTAAAAACTCACGAAGCTATCAAATAATTTAATGGATAACTTATAATTATAAGAGATACAATATAAAAACTTATAATACAAATATCAATAAGTTTGGAATCAACTTAGTGATGAGCAAAAGATTAAGTTTAATTTGAATCAGACAACTTTAATATAAAGTCATATTGAACCAACTTAATTATCTAATTTAATTAGTAATATAGAAACTAAAGTACATGATTTAAAACATTATCGCTAAAATTCACAACCAATTATTTTACCAGTTGTACATTAATGTTTAGAGTGTAAAAAGAAAGAAGAATAAATTTAGGAATTAAATGAAACATTGGAAAAAATAGAAATTCAAATGAAAAAACCCAAAACAAGTTTTTCAACGAGATTAAATACAGAATTTTCTAACAAAGATACTTAGAATCATTATTAATAATTTACAACAAAGAGTAATTATTTAAAAAATAAATTTTGAAGTATTATATTATAAGATAAAAAATTCAATTATAAAGTTTTAATTTTAATTCTAACTATTATATTTCGTTTTTTAACCTTTAAATTTGAATAGAATAACCTTGTTCTTTATTTGTTTAAGGTAAAATTTAACTTTTTTATTTTGGAGAAGTGGAAGTAGTTATAGAATATCTTAATTCTCTACTTGATCTCTATTGATAATTGAATCTCAATTTATTTTCTTATTGTAATTCTTATTACTAAATAGACCATGAACGATATCTAGAATAATCATCATGTTGGGTTTGCAATATTTATAATTTTGATAATTCTCTGTCCTAGCTGAAATTATTGAGTTACTTTAATTGTTAACATTTTTGAAAGATACTATTTAGAGTTATAAAGCCAGGTCTAAGATTAGGAATGAAAATATTTAGGTTTAATATCAAAGCACTTTTTTGGAGATTTATTATTTTGAATAATTTTGTTCTTTTTTGGTTAAATAAGTATACAATTAGGTTTATGTGTTTATTTTAATTAGGAAATAGACTTTAGTTCTTATTATTAAATTAGAGAGTTCAAAAAAGTTATAATCTTAATGTTATTCTTTAAGAATTTAAATAATAAAATATTACATTGTAATTTTCAGTATTAACTATGTATCTAAGAAGATTTGATTTAGATTCTAACAAACAATATTTATTGCAAACTAAGTGTTTGGAATTATTAATGTTATCTAATAATGCATTTATGTCCAAATTTTATTAGTAATCATTAATAATACAATGTAATGCTTTAACTAAATATCCATCTATTATTTTTGTACTTCTCATGATTTCCTAATTTATAGTATTAGAATTACTTAAATATCATTTATAGTCAGTTGATCTTATGACATTTGAATTATGATAAATAATGATTAAATAATTATTAATTAATTAAGAATGCGTGGACCACGTTCAACGAGTCCTTGTCCTACTAAACAATAAGTTGAGAAACTAAAGCTTTTATAGACAGCAATTAAGAAAAGGACTACAAAACCAGATTTTATGACAAACTACAAAATTCATATCATAATATCAAGTAAGATAATACTCAAAAGCCTATAGTTGTGATTGGGTTTGTAATTATCTCTATTTTATCGTTTACCAAGTAAACAAAAGAATACATTATCATTAATGAATCTGAAATAAAGTCACATAATTCATAAGGTCATTCGTACAACTTAGGTCCGAATGCTTTTTTCTATGTTTTAATTATTATAATTACAATAGAATATAACATTAATGTAAGCAAAAACCTTATTTAAAAATGATTTCACTTAACAAATAAATGTAGAGAAATGCAAAATTTCTTTTATAGAGGAAATCCCTATTTATTACAATTTCAAAGAAGTCTATCCATCTTGCAATCATCCAGTTTATAATTAAGGAAATTGTTCATCATCTTATTCTATTGCTGTTTCTTCTTCATTCTCAGATAGAGTATGCAAATAAAATTAGACTTAATAATTGTCTGCTCAAAATCTATTATCTTGTGATGGTAAATTAAACTTAGGTTGCAAAGGAGGACATTTAACAAGATCAGCTGATTACATTATAAAGCATGGATTAACTACAAATGAATGTCATCCTTTTAGAGGAGATGATACATTTAAAGAATGTACAAATGCTCTTGATCATTGTTAGCGATATAAAGCTGAATCCTATTGTTAATTATAGAATAAAGATGTACTAATATTTATATCATAGGATATCAAAAGGGATATTTTAATTAAAGGACCTGTGGTGGCAATTATGCCAGTTTATAAAGATTTTCTAATCTACAGAGATGGAATTTATTAAGTACTGGATGGATAACCTCATTTTCATGGGGGTTAAGCAGTGAAAATAATAGGATGGGGTGAACATAATGGATAATAGTATTGGATTATTGAGAATACTTGGGGAGACACTTGGGGAATAAATGGCTTGGCTAAAATCTCCATAGATAGTTTTTCTGAAATGTCTTAATAAGCATTGTCAATAAATATTTGAGTCGGTATATTAAATAATAAGTTTATTAATTTATTTGAAGTAAACATTATTAAATAATTGAATAATTTACCTTCTTATTCTTTTTAAATTGTCATATAATAATTAAAAGCAAATTGATTATTTGAATTATTATATTATTCATATCAATATTATAGATTATCAAATAATAAAGAGATTTCTAATATAATTTTGATTCTTAATAGAATAATCATAATTGTATTTATCATTTTCAGTTATTTATATGGCAGTAATTAAATTCTAAACAAAATCTGATAATCTGATTGGTTAACATCAGTTTCGGTAATAGAAACATTAAAAACATGTGAATTTCCAATCAAATTAGTTGTATTTCCTAAAAAACAAATTTGTTAAAGTTCCTATCTCAGATTCTTAATTAATTTATTATCTAATTTAGAAATATAATAAAAATGAGATAATACTACTTACTATGTCTCATGTTAATCATTTATCCAGATGAATTTTAATAATTTTATTTTTTCATTGAATACCCTTAAATTTATTTATACAAGTAAAATATGTTTTAATACTAAATCTACAATCATTTCTAAATCTAAGTCATGTAAGATATAATTCTTTTTTATAAATTCAAAAGAATTATAAGAAAAATGACAAAGCAATAATTTAGTATATCATTTGAAAATAACAAGCCAAGAATTTTCATTCACAAATCATTATTAAGATTGCATCCTCCTTTAGGTCTATTTGTTGACAAATAAATTGTTTTTGATTATTATTACATTATTATTATTTATTTCAAATAAAAATAAGTGGAATCTAATGGATTATTGAATTTAACATTTAAATTTTTTGATAATAAAAATTACTTTAAAATAATTAGAATTTTTATAATAAAATCATAGAAATATAACAACTTTATTTAATGTACTATAAATAACTTAATATGAATTTTGATATATTATATATATACTAATTTAGTAATATCCAAGGACTTTGATGACAAATACTTTAATGGAATTTATATAAATTTGATTATTTCTAAAAATAATGAAAAAATTTGCACACAGTGAGATTTGAACTCACGAATCACAACATCCTTGATGAGGCCCCTTTGACCACTCGGGCATGTGTGCTATATTAATGATTTATGAGAAGAATTTAATGAAAAATGAAAAATTGTATTAGAATTTCATTAATTGAATATAAATTCTAAATTTTTTAGTTTACTTAAATTCTTACAAATAATTAATATAGTTTGATTGAGAAATAAGTAAATGATAATATTTTAATGATATGATGTATTATTAATTAAAAGAGAATATTCTTTAATTATTTATATATTTATTATAATAAAACACGTAAATATGATAAACGATTTCAATAGTTGGTATAAAACTTAGCCTCTTTTTACAAGAACATATGTTAGTTTGTTAGTGTTATTTGGTATAATTGGAAAATTTAAGCCAGCATATTTATGGTATTTAATGTTCGATGCTAATAAAATATTTACTCTTTAAGTATTAATGATAATATAAAATTATATAGATACATAGATTATTTACTCATTACTTTTTCAGTGGTGTATTAAGTTTTAGTTTTATCTTTCATTTGTTATTTATAATCTTTTGTATAAAAAACTGCGAAGTAATGTTTGAAGGATCCAATTATGCTGATTTTTATTATATGATTCTTTACTTTTTTTTAACAGGAGATGTAATAAATTTGATTATGTAGATTATGAGTTGGTTATTTGATTATGGATTTTTATCAGCAGCATTTTGTTTTGCATTAATCTATGTTTGGTGCAAGAGAAAACCATTTGAAACTGTGAGATTTTATTTTGGATTTCAATTTAAAAGTGAATATTTTCCTTGGGTTTTGATTGCTTTTCATGCAATAACAGATCAAGATATAGTTTAGGATCTTATTGGTTTAGGAATAGCTCATTCTTATTTATTATTAAAAGATTTTCTTCCAGTTACTCATAGCATTGCCTTATTAGAAACACCTTAATTTTTGTAAAATAATTATTTGATAATAGTAAAAACTTTGTGAATAAACATATTGTTAAATATGCACCATTTGCAAGAAATAGATTTAATTAATAATAATTCTAGTAACCTTAAAGATAAAATTTCTTTTAAGGATAAGGTATACGTTTAGGTTGATATATATAATATTTGAGTATATATAAATCATTAACCAAGAATCTTTCCAAACCAATTTTTATGTAGTAGTTTAAATATTTTATTGGGATTCAATTTATTCTCTTATTTCTCAATTATTTAAATAATTGGTTGGGGTTAAACATTACCAAAATATGGTTTCTCATCAAAATAGTGATACTTTTAAAAATGTTAGATGATTAAATTCTATTTTTTTAATTTTTTCAATTCTTAATAATAAGATGAAAACATTGTATCTCTAAAAAATGGCATTAATTTTTCTAATTCATTCATTCTTGTTATTTTAATTGAATAAAATTCTAATATTCCAACAATAAAATTTTAAATAAATGCTTCTCCATATAATAAGAACATTTCTAATATTAATCTTGCAAATTTTTTTTCTTATTTTTGCATTAACATAGTAAAATAATATTAACTAAAACATTAGCATAAGTTTTCCTAAAATAAATAAATAAATGAATACAATATTGTTACATTATAAATGTACAATTATTTCATTACATCGATTTTAAAGCATTTATTCTAATTATAATATTCTTCTTTTAATACCAGGTACATCTTAAATAAATAAATCTTCCATTGATTTCATTAAATGAACAAACATCCAAAACATTTCTTCTTCATTTTCTAAAACTTCAAATCCATCTTCTTCCAATTATTTATCATTTCCATCTATACTTAATAATAGAATTATCTTTCCACAAATGATATTCATTCCTTATGTATAACCAATTTTAGGATTATAATTTGCATATGCACATAGAATTCGATATAAGAGATTAGTATATTTTTTGTTATTCATTTTATCATCATAACCAGTTCTAGGAACATCTTTTTAGATTTAATCTTCAACTAAATAAGGAGGTTTTTTAGAGAAATATATTTTTGCATCACCTTTTTCAATAAATGTCATCCATATAGCTTTACGTCTAAATAATTTATAAGAATTACTTTAAATAGGGAATACCTCTTTATTAAATCAAAGTGGCAGCCAATTATAATTTTTAATTTTCTCCCAAATATTAGTTTTTAGATATTTTGTATAATTAATCATTATTAAACAAAGGTATTGGTATATTTTTTGGTTCTAATTTATGAAATATAATACATTTTTCTATCATTTCAAACTCATCATCTATTTAATAATTGATAATTTCATCATCTATTTTTTTCTTTTAATCACCTGTTATAAAATTAGAAAGTAATAAAGATGAGAGTAGCTATGAATCAAACGATCCTCTTCTTTAACTTATTTCAGATTATTTCATATTATGTTTTTTATTTTTATTACTCAATATTCTGTATAATATGATGGCTTATAGAATGATAAATATATATATTAATGATTAATATAAACTAAGATGTTTATAGTATAAAATAGAATTACTATATTTTGCAACTTAGATCTAAGAAACTTTATTAAATTATATATTTAAAATGAATTTGTGTGATAATTCAGGATGGGATATTGAAGAATAATGTTATTTAGACACATTATTTACAGGTTATTTACCTAAATTAGAAAGAAGAATATCAGAAAATAGTAGTCATAGAATAAGAACATTATCATAACCAAAATAATTTAACCAACAAGCATCTATTAACTCTTTACATCATCATAGACCAACTTAAAGTTAAGCATATTAGATTGGTTCTTTTAGTGCTAATTTTTATGCTCCTTCTACAACAAAGAGTAGAATTAGATTCAAATTCACTCCAACTTTAACTCAAGAAGATTAGTAAAAATAGAAAAATATTTCATAATCTCCAATTAAAAAGAAACCAAAATATACTATTATAAATATGAGTTAATTACTATCAGTTACCCCAAAAGTTAAAATGCATTAAGATTCCTTGAATAAAGTTCTTGAGCGATTTTCCAATAAAAAACGATGAAACATACAACTATTTTATAATATAATGAACTCTTTTTTTGTTTACACCTTCTTAATTATATGTTCATATTTATTAATAATAACAATAAAATTTCTATCTATATATTTATGCTTTGTTTAAATGTAACTTAATTAATTAATATTTATATCATATATTTTTTATGCCTAAACAAGCATAGTAAAAATAAGCAGGAGGTAAATTTGTGTCAACAGGTGACCCAGTAGCAGATGATAGAAATTGGATTGGAAGAGTTAATAATGAATTAACATGTACAGCTGCTTGGAATAGAGATTGGGGATTCTTAGCAGGAAATTCAGAGAATCTCAAATTAGAGGATGCTACTAAACCTTATAATATTGATGAATAAATTAAAAATCTCTAATAAGTACTTTCAATTATTGATTTTAAAAGGAAATTGAAAAAATTTAAGTTGATCCAAATAAAATTACAATTAATAGAACTTATGGTAAAGGAGATACCTTAGAAAAGTTTGAGACTGATTAAAATAATAAAACAAGAAACAAAGATCTTAAACCTTAAGATAGAAAAATTCCAAAAACATGGAAGTATTAAAAAGGATGGAAACCAGAACCAGATCCTTATGATCCAATCTAAAATATGTTCAAAAGTAATAAAAAGAAATGAACTATATGTTAAAATTTCCAATATTATCAATCCTAGCATTATAATATATAACAAGATGATTATTAGAAAATTATCTAAAGTCTTTTTTTCTAATCATATTATATTATTTTTTTGTATCGATTTTAATACAACTAATTCAAACTTATATTATGAAAGGCTTTTCTAGTAAATATAATAATTAGTTAATTTTTTATTTTTAATTTGAAATTAGATTAAGGTATCTATTCAAAAATAAATAACCTTTTTTAAGTCGCATTATCATAAATAAAATGGTGTGAGTATTACTAATATTGTATATAACTACCTTATTTATTTAGTATTAGACTATAAAATAATAAAATATTTTATACAATTAAAATTAATAATTATAATTGTGTTATTAAATATATCACTTTAATGTTATTCAATAATAATACAATTGTTCTATTAGTGTTATATACAGATTATATTATTATATAAAAAGAGGTTAATGTAAAATTTAAGAAATGAGGATAATATAATAAAAAATTGAATTATTTTAAGTATTTTATTGTAGTTATCAGTTGTTATATTGAATAATATATGGTTAATCAATAATTGAGAATACCATAAGTATAAATTGAATGTAATTTTAGAGAATTTTGTTTTTAAAAATGAGTTTAAAAAGATGGATCTTAAGTATTTTGAGAAGGATTTGTTCATATTTATAATAGTATGGAATTAACAAATAATATTGTGAATTAAGATTAGATAGTAGTTCAAAATATAAAAAGAAAGGACAAAGCTGGAGTTGAAATAATGAAGGGACTTAAGAAACACAAAATAACATTTGTAGATGAAATAGAGAAAGGGAAAGAAATTCAAACTGTAATTATAGTAGAATGTTGGAAAAAATATAATTATGTTTCTCCTGATACTGAAGTGGCAGATGAATGCTGTTAGCTTATTTGATTGCAATTATTGTTTGATATTTAATTTCCTTATGAATTGAGTATCGCTCATTTTCAAATATTAAATATAGTCTTTTATTTTCATTTTACAATGGCATAATATATCATATGATAATGCTAGACATATCTGATGATTTAATATATTTAATTATTCAAAAACTATCATCTAAAGTTGGATAGGCAACAACAACATCAGATTTATCAAAAAGTAACATACTTTTTTAATCACTACTCCAATCAATTTTTACAACATGGAAGTTCTTATCAAATGGCATATCACAAGCAGATGTACATGTTGGATTCCAAAAGAATATCTTACTACTTCCAGTACAAACTGTTAAAGTTGTAGAATTCTTAGACCATGTAAAAGATTTAACAGGTAATATTTAAATCATTATGGCTTTTAAAGTTAATAATTCCATGTCCCAAATGAATACACAATTTTACATTCCATCAAATTTAGTTGCAATATAATCATCTTTATAACTCCATTCTAATAAACTTATACCATTTTATGTCTTTGATAAATTTATTTTACAACCTTATTCCATTTAAGTAACTAAATATCATATTATTATTATAATACATTTAGTAACAACTCTTTATGAATATTAATCAGAATATTCTTCTTCTTTATATATTAATACATCTTTTGTAATTTTATGTTCTAATTCTGTTATTTATTTAAGTGTCAGTAAATTAATGATTCTTAATTTTTCATCATTTGCTCCAATAGCCATCAAATCACTTTGATTAGCAAATCTACTAATTTTAATGCCTAATGAATATGAATAAGGTTCAAATTTCATTTATAAACCTTAACAAGGGCAATGTAGATTCAAACGAAACTATAATATTAATTATAAATGAGATTACATTTAATTCAGTGTCTTAAACTCCTATAAATGAATCATTATATGACCATTATAATAATGCTGTATCTAAAGTATCAGAAGATTAATAATTCAATATTTTCCAATCTCTAACACTATAAATTCCTATAAAATCTTTAGCATCTTTTCTTTCACTCATAACCATGAATCTCCCATTATGACTAAAAGAAATTTGTTTTGGATTTTTAAAATGAGTGACATTTTTATTATTTAAATTATAAATTGAAGCTTTAATCTAAAATGTTTTTATTTATTTTTACTTAAAATTCACTAATAACAGCTAATTAAATAGAATCTGGACACCATTAAATAGTCTCAACACTATCATCAATTCTTGCACACCAATTAATATCATCTATTTTTCTAATTTCTATGTATCCCTTTTTTGGATAACTTAATGCAATTAATTCACTATTTGGTGATATTTCTATTTATTGTATTTAAGCATCATTAATTTATGAATGAGTAAAATTAATTGATTATAATTAATCTGTCTCTTTGACAATTACTCTTGTTCCATTACTTAAGACAATATATTTGCTATTTGGTGCAAATTAAGCAAATATTACACCTGGAAAGATTTCACTAAAGTTCATTTTAATTTTGAATTTTAAATTATATATTATAACAATTCATAATTTCTTTACATAAAAATAATGTTTTTTTTTATTTAGTTTATTCAATTATCCAAATCTCTCTACTTAAATTTTATTAATTTGTTTCATCTTTATTGAACACATAAAACAGAAATATTGTTATTAATATTTTATAGGTTTTTATTCAAATATCATTTTAATTGATAAATTTTCTTTCTATATTAAATTTGACCTTATTATCTCTAAGAGTTTGATAAGATGTTATTATAAAGTACTTCATTCAATTTCTGTTATCTTTTTTTGTTTTTTATTATTTAATAAATTATTAATATCAGAATGGAAATTTATTATTTGTTATAAGTATAATATATAACTTAGAAAATAGAATATAATCTATTCTAGGTTAATGTATAAATCATAAATTCACATAAAAATAGAATTAATATTTTAAACTGTATTTAGAATACTCTAAATATAAATATTTATATATATAAAGATTAACTTATTAGTTTTTTCAATATTCATTATCAGATCTCATTTATATATAGAAGCTAAAGATCTAAAGCTATCTTTAGTCTAATTATTTGTAATCATTGATTAATAGTTTGAATAATTTGCAATTTTTCTAGATTTCATTTATGCATTCTGGTTTAATTAAAATTTGAATACTTTTGGAGAATATTGGGTAATTTCAGTTTTTATTCTTTTAGATTGGATAGAATATTATCTCTAACTTTAATTAAAAGGTTTTGTTAATGATAGCTTTAATAATAGATTAGTAGTTCTTGAAACTGTTTTATATTTATTGATTTATGATTTATTTTCAATAATAAAGCATTTTTTCAAATTTTCTGATTAGATTTAAGTTAATAATTTATTGACTTTTGGATTTATTTTAATAATCTTTCTTTTCAAAAATTCGTTATAATTGAAAAAGTTGAAAAATGGATCATTTTAATGAGTTAATTAAAATTTACTTTGTGAACCACATTCTGAACATAAGCAACTATTTCTTCTTGTTTTTTCTAATACAATTTTATCATTAGGAATTCTCATTTATTTAATAAAATTTTAGATGTTTTTATTCTTATTTTTAAGCATTTTTAGTGTTTATATTACAGTTTAACATTTTGACAATTCTTAAAGACCTCTACGAAATTTTCTTATGACTGTATCTTCAGCTATTTGCGTTTGTCTTCTATAGGTTTCCTTAGTCTCCTTATCTTAAGTACTATATTTGGTTTTGAAATCAGGTAAAATATTATGGTATCGATTTTAGAATTTATTCATATATCCAAATATTGAAGAATAACAACTCTTTCTTCTTGTTAAGCCTTTTGATTATTCTAATAGATCATCTTAAACATGTAAAATCTTAAAACTTCTAGAGTTAGAGATTGTATTTTAAACAATTTCACATTTTATAGTGTAGTCTTTTTTACTTATTTATCTTTTCATTCTGATGAAAATATTGGAATAGCTCAAAAGAAATACAACTTCAAATAAATAATAAATATTAAATTTTAATAATAGTCATCTTTAATTCAAGATATTAGATTAATACTATTTAATTTTGGAGTAAATTTAAAAAGTTGAACTTCATTGACTATTTATATTGTTTTACTATAAGATGATTTAACAATTGGGAGATTTAATTTTTTTTTAATAACGTTTGGACTATTGCTTTCAGATTTAATTATATTTTCTCTGCTATTTGAATTGGTTTTAGAAAAGAATGTAGTTTTACAAGCATCTTTAAGGAAAATCTTTCTAGCATTACCTTACCAACATTTTTAGAGTGGTTTTGTATGTTAATTCATTTAAATATTTGATTTTCTAAATGAATTAAATTGATTTGAATAAAGTGAATTATTTTCATCATCTTCAAGTTCTTATTCTTATTTTCTTTCTATTGGACTTATTCCTTTAAACATTTAATCTAAATTTCTTTTAATTCTAAAATTAGTATGTCTTGATTTAAGTATTTATTAGATATAAATTAACTTTGCTTATTATTGAAATTTTGTCATATTTCCACATTCATCACAACAACAAGTATTTGATCTTTATTTCTTTGGATAATAGAATTAATTTGTTTAAATAAGACTTGTATTATGGTTTATAAAATTGTGTAATTTAACTTCAATTATTTGAGGAATTCGTTTATGAATTTAATTATTTGCAATAATAGCATCTTGAGAATCAATATAAGTTGATTCAATACTTTAATATTTCTTTAGTTTATTTGTTGAATATTGTAAAATTTATGTTTATAAATTCATAAACTTGTATTATAGATAACTAAGTTATCCACATAACAAACAATTACAACTTTTTCTTCTTTATTTACATTATTCACTTATTTGATTATTTGAAAGATGAATAAAACTTTTGTTTCTCCTTTTTAATTATTTTTTATTAGTTGATGAAGACATAATGAATTCTCAATTTATTTAATAAATTATTATATTTTTAATTACTGTTCTAAAATAAAACTTATATTTATTATTTAAATATATAATGAAAAACAAATAAATTAATCATTCATTATCATAATATATATATATATTCATATATTTTATAATCTTTTTTAATAAAAATACTTAATTAATTAATCATCATTTTTAATAATTCTATATATTTTATTTTATTATCTATTGTTATTAATTCTAAATTGATTTAATTTTTATTATTAAAAAATGATCTACATATCACACTATCTATTTAATAATAATATATTAAGATAATAATTAGATATAAATTTGATCTCTAAATATTTTTATATTTTATAACTAAATTCTATTGTTAATTATTTTAGATATTAAAAAAATAGACTAATTCATATTTTATAAATATTTGATGATCATTTTTATCTAAATAAATAATCTTTAAAAATCAATCCTATCAAAATTTGTAGTATTAATTTAATTAATAGCAAGTTTTAAATGAGGTATATAGAATTATTATTAAGAAGCATAAAACAAAAATATACAATTATAAAGAATATCATTATGTTTTAAATCTATTGTGTTTGATGGCTTGAGTTGGTTTTATTTTTTAAAAAGTTAAAATTTTTTTAGTAAACCCAATTAAGAGTGGGCACAAAAGTTTAGGATTATTACGGAGTTTAATTTTTTTATTTGTAGACCTTTCAGTTTAAGGAAGTCTCTCTGTAATTAATTGCTGAGATTTAAGTACAAGAGGTGATGGTCCATCATTAAAATGAAAAACACTTGGTCTCAAAGTTTTATTTTTGTAAACAGTATCTTCCAATAATTTTTAGGTTGTACTAATAGATGATCTAGCAAATGAAGAATCATATATCATAAGTGGAGATCTTTATTCATCAGATTTATCATTTATTAATTATTTTCTACTTATACGAAAGGAGCCCTAACTTTTGCGAATATGTTAGATATCTTAATAATGATTAAATATATACTTGGAATCTAAATAGAGAATCTATTTTAATTTAGTTTATGTTCTGTTGATGTATGAAGAGTATAACTCTTATTTGTTTTTTATGGTTAATAATGTTTAAGATTCATATATTTATATTGGAATTTGCTCATTGTACCACATTCATTACAATAACAACTCTTTCTTCTTATCTTTTAATTATTACGCTGTTCTAATTAATTATTAGAAAAGAGATCACTAAATGAATGTTTATGTTTTTATTGGATAGTCTTTGTAAATTTAAAATGAGATTGATCTCTTGATGTATGAAAGGAATAAGTAAAGACAGCTTGAGATTTCATAATTAGTATTAAATAATCTAAAATTATTGATTTGATATTTATATTAGATACAATAAACTTTAATAAATGTTCGACAAAATAACATTTATCATTCACAACATCTAGTTACTTTCATAAATACTTCTTCTAATGTTGCATGACTCAATCCCCAATCTTTAATTAATTTTCTTAATTGTAATTATGTTTCAGATAAATCTGATTCTTTCTTTTCAAAAACTTCAAATAAAGACTTCAAATCTTACATATATTAGAATGATATGGAAATTCTGAAATAAAATTATAATAATTTACAAAATGCTACCTCCACTAGTATCTAGGAGTTTAAATTAATTTAATATTAATTTTATTTTTGATAAACATTCATCTACTTAATCAGTAATAATATTAACTCTATAACCATCTGAAAAATTGTTTTTTAAAAATAAACTTGTACCAATTGCTTTTAATTAACCTTCAGCCATTACAGCTATACGATCAGCTAAAACATCTGCTTCTTCCATAGCATGTGTTGTTAATATTACAACTCTATTTTATTTCATATTCTTAATCATTTTCCATACTTACCTTCTAGCTCTTGGATCCATACCTGTTGTTGGTTCATCCATTATGATAATTTTAGGATTACCAATTGCACTTATAGCTAATGATACTCTTCTTTTCATTCCACCACTATATGTTTAAATTTATTAATCTTTAACATGTAATAATTCAACTTCTTTTAATCTAAGATCTATTTCATTTTCTATTTGATCTTTATGTAATCCTTTAATAGTAGCATACATTCTTAAATGTTCTGCAGCTGTCAATTGATTCCATAATATATCAAATTATGGACATACACCTAACATAGCTCTAATATTTTCCATATCATTAAGATCATAATTCATAATTTAAGCAGTTCCTTTAGATGGTTTGAACATACCTGTTAATAAACCAATTAAAGTTGTTTTCCCTGCTCCATTATGTCCTAATAAAGCTAGACATTCTCCAGAATTAATTTCAAGATAAATATCTTTAAGTGCATGAACATCATCTTTTGATATTATATTAAATGGATATTTATGATATGTTTTACTTAAACCTATTATTCTTAATCCATCAACATAATTATTATTACAATTTTTTATTACTCTTTCTTTCTCTAATTAAGCTGAATCATTAGTATGACATTAATATTATAAATCAGTTATTGGTTATGGTGGAGATTTGAAAAACTTATTAAATGGCTTTGTTATGCAAAACAATAATGAATCTGCCTTTCCTCTATTCTATTAATTAATAATAAATATACACTTTCAAGTATATGATCAAAATAATATGTTAACATTATATAGAACATACATGCCAATAATAAATGAAAATAATTATCCATTGCACATGGTGATTAATATTAAACATTCTTATCCAATTATACTTTACCACTATTTACTGCAAATAAATCTTCATAAGTAAATCCATCTCCTTCAACCCATCTACCTTCTTCTAAAGAATAATGTCTACAAGACTTTATAGAAATATCTGCAAAAATTAATGAATATTTAAATGCTGGATACAAACTCATTAATGCTCTTACTATACTTACCCAACTAGAAGCATCTAATCTATAAAATAGAATTGACATTCCTGCTTAAGTAAAACACATTTACATTAAAATTGCTGTAAGAATAAATCCATAAGCTATTGTATATCCATTTTTTACATCTGGACATACAACAACTATAAAAAATGCAACTAAAGAAATAGAGAATCCAAAAGTTACATATAAAATGAATAATATCAAATTAGGTGTATTTATAAAAAAATCCATTCTAAATATTGTTCCACATATTAATAGATTAATTGTTAAAATTATTACTAAAATTAATGCTGTTATACTCCAACTTATCCAATAAATTGTGTGTGTTAATCCCATTACTGTTAAACCTTATCTAAGTTTTTTCCCTTTTTCTTACAACATCTCATTTATTAATACTAAAAAATTAAGCAAATAAGGAGCAAAGAAATAAAAGGCTCCATAATTACCCACTATATCTATTCCTTACATAAATCTTGTAGGAATTGTGGGAAATTCTTATTAAGAAATATACAAGAATTCTTCGTCATCTTCTTTAGGAATTTTAGTGAATTCTCTTAAAATAGCATTATCTAAACTTATTTTCAGAGATGATGCATAGGCATCTTTAGGATATGCTATTTTCATATCTGATAAATAAGGAGATCTATACAATAGAGTGTAATTATACAATATTGTATAAAATACTACTTATTTATCAAGTCTTTCAAATTAACAAGGAATTGAAATCTCTGGTTGTTTATCATACAACATCCAAGAATCTGTACAAAATACTACTGCTATTTAAGTAAGATTCATATGAGACAATAAGTATTCTGAAATCTGACTTGGTTGATCATAATTTCCTATAAATTTTACATCCTAATCATATTTCAAGTGATTTGTATGAGCAACTCTTTTCATTACATTTGTTATCCAATCTTAGGTTTATCCAAGGATGAAATATCCAATTGTTATACAATTATTATCATTATAGGATGTACATCTAGGTATTTATTTCAATATATCTTTTATGGGTGGATCTATTATTAAGAATCCTGTAAATCTATCTACAAGATATTGCCATAATAATATTAGTAAACAAATCAACAAAGGTGATAAGAATAAAAAGATAGATAGACATTTCTATCTTTAAAATAATAATAGATTCTTTTTTAACATTAAAGTCAATAGACGTAAGCAATTATATTCTTGCTTTCGATATTGTATTATTTCTTATTCTTATTCTTCTTATTATTATTCTTTATTTTTAGTATTGCTACCGAATAATTCAATCTCTTTTTCTTCCATATTATGTATAATTTATTTAATAAATAATTATCAAATTCAATCAAAACTCTTCTAAATCCTTTATGTTGATATTAACTTTTTCAAGATATCTTTATTTAATATACTAGCATTAATCATTTATAAATTTATATACTCTATCAAATTCTTGAATTTTATTTCATTTTTTATAAACTTATTTATATTTCTATTTGACTATGATGATTCTTCTTTTTATTAAAAAGAATTTTTTCAACTCTTTTAAAGATATTTGTACATTTGTCTCTACTAAACATATAATTCTAAATAGTATTTATTTTATTTTGAAGTATTACATAATATATACATAGTAATTATCTTATTAAAAAATGATAATAATAATTATATATCATATAATTAATTCTTCTACTTCTCCTTCATTGTCATCAATTTTTTGACTTGAAACATCAGTCATATTTCTAAATTCATCATCGTTCCCTCTCTTTTTCATTAATAATACTATACCATAACCAATAATCAATCCTACAATGAAACTGATAATACATGCTTGAATCACTTACTTTTTTGTCCATCCTAAATAAAAATCACTTATTTTTTCAGCTTAACACCATTCTCCAGTATAACCAAACCAACAATAGCATTCATTTTCAATACATACACCATGTTCTGAACATCTTTTAGGACATTCATCTAATAACATTAATTAAAATGGATCTTCTTCTTTTGATGAAACCTTAGGAGGTACCATCATAAAATTATATGAAAAAGGATTTGATTATAAAATATTAAGATTATTATTATTATTATTATTATTATTATTATTATTATTATTATTATTATTATTATTATTATTATTATTATTATTATTAATATTATTATCTTATGTTTTATAAGGTTTAAATTTTGTATCATATTATTATGATTATAAATCGTTATTATTAACTTAATAATTATTATTTTGTTAAGTATTATCATTTTAATTATTTTAATTTTAATTATTATCATCTATTATATTTCCATTATCATCTACATCTACATAATATACTCTATCAATATCATCATCAAAGATTGGCATTGGTCCTTCTTATCTTTAATTAAATTTATATCCAGTAGCAATAAATTATTTTAAATCCTCTTCTCCTGCATCTGCAACTGTATCTAAATCATTCTCATGTTCACCATCATAATCTTTCAATAAATCCCAAATAGAAGTGTATCCAGATTCTGTTCCTTAGACAAGTGAACAATCAGGACCACTAAATCCATCTTCACATGCACATAATCCAGTTTCATAATTACATTAACCTCTATGATTACATTCATCCAAACATCCAGTTGATTATGGTAATTTACTATCAACTTCAGGATTACCACTACAAGTAGTACCTGAGAAACCTTCAAAACACTTACATTTTCCATCCAATTCACATATTCCATGTTCTTCATCTGTACAATTACCTGGACATGGTACATTTAATTAACATATAGATCCTGTATATCCAGGATAACATTTACAATATCCATTACTTAAACAAATTCCTTGTTCTAAACAATTTTATTTACAAAGAACTTTCTAAGTACAATCTATTCCTTGCCAACCTTATTTGCAACTGCAATGACCAGCTCTACACTCTCCATCATTTTTACATGGAGGACATGTTTCAGATGAAGCAACAGCTAATCCAATTAATGAATCACTACAATATTATAACAATTTGCATCCACCAAAATGAATCAATAAAGATCCTGCAAATACCATACTACTATAAGCTACTTATCTTAAATTTCTTTTCTTTTCTACTGTCACATTAGTAAAACTCATTGATTCAGTATCTAATGTATAAACATCATTGTAGCATTCAAATAAAATTGGATTACATCCTCCAACTATAAAAATTCTATTATCATATTCAGCCATAGCTGCACCTTATCTAGGACTAGGAATATCACCTTCAACTTCTCTTTTCTACCAAATTAAATCTTCATTAATTGTATAAAGATCATTCATTATCATACCTTTAGCATATCCACCAAATACATAAGTCAAACCATGATGATAAGTCATTGAAAAACTTTCTCTACCTAAAGGAACATCTCCACCACCTGATGGTTTTCCCCATCTCTCATTTACAAAATCCAAAATGTAAATATCATTTGAATATACTTCTCCAACAAACCCTCCAAATATTAATCCTCCTATTTTAGTCAATACCATTTTATGTCCTGCTCTTGGTGTTGGTGCTTAGCCTGGCCAAGACAATTAATTCCAACTTCTACTCTCTAAATCAAATACAAATAAATCATTCACTAATCCTTATATGGTATGTCCTCCAAATATATATAACCTTGCACCATTAACTAATGATCCAAAACCACTTCTACCTACTGGAGGAATTCCAAATACTTTTGGTGTTGTCCATATACGTGTTCTTGCATTAAATAAAAATAAATCATTAAAGCATTAAATGTTCAACAAACATCCTCCAAATAATACTACATAATCTCCTATTGAATGCATTGAATGACCTCCTCTTTATCTAGGAAATCTTTCAAATGCCAATAAAGGTGTCCATTCCTTATCCTTTAATTTTTATTCAGGTTATTTATCAGGTAATGTTGCTTCTATTTCTTTCTCTGTAAATTTGATTCTACTTATATCATTCATATTTATAAGAGTCACTTATTAATTGGTTGAATCTTCTGATCTCAAATACCAATTTCCATCAGATAAATGATACAGAGATCCTATTTTCAATGGATATTCTTTTGGTGGAGTATCATCTTCATCAAGTTCATCAATGCATTCAAAATCTGGTGGAGGTGATTCAACCTATTTTTTTTTGCTTCTTCCAAATTTCTCAATCAAAACGGGTCCATTTTAAGTATTAATTAACCACAATAATAAAATATATATTAACATAAAATTATCAAATTTATTTATAACTTATAATTCATTATTCATTTATAAGATCATTTATTGTATCTACAACAAAATAAATTAAGCAGAAAATTTAAGAAAACTCTTATTACAAAAAAATCAATTATAAATGTTTTTTGAATTAAAAAAATATTATTAAAAATACTAATTTAATATGAATCAAGTTTAATATATGTAGGTTTTAAGGGATTCATAAGAAATTAAACTTAGAGATAAATTCACTTAACTTTAATCAAAAGCACATGATTATGTTATTAAATAGATGAAATAATTGGAATAAAAATACAATTAATAACTTTTGTTAATTGTTCAATAATATTAAGAATGCAAATTAATGTGTGAATAACTTCGATTAAAGAATGAATAATACTCAAAACTTATATTAGAGTAAGAATTTAAATCTATTCAGACCAAAAATTATATGTGTCTTGAAGTTGTTAATTAACTTTTAACCTAGAAGATCAATTCTCTACTATTTTAACTAAAAAGTCATAATATCATTTCTGAATCCGAATATTTCTCTCAAAAAAATACACTCTAACTCCAACTAGCAGAAATTATTTGTAATCCTAACAACCATGATTAATCAACTTATATAATGCCTTTAAATGATAATACTAAGCCTACTTTGATTGTTTAATAGAAAATTAAAGATGATGATTAATTTGAAGTGAAAAATATTAATAATAATGAGAATACATCTATTGGAATATAAACAAACCTTTTTAAATAGAAAAAAGAGAAATCTGGTAAACAGCAAAAGATATAAATTGAAGAATAATAAACTATTTCTCCAAATATATCCAAACAACTTAATGAATGTATAAAGTCTATTTAAGAATTATAAAAAAGTAAAGTTGATTTATAAGCCAATAATGAATTATTAAAATCTTAAAATTAGAATCTTTAAAGCAGATTAAATTAAAAATTAAATAACTCTTTCAAATGCAATCATAGTGTTATTAATAATAGATAAATAATAAAAAAATTCTTAAAATTTGATGATATGGTTTTTAAAAATGTAACATCATTTTCTATGGCCTAAAGTTTTGATTTGAGATAAGGAAATATAAGTAGCCGTTAATTCTTTACAAGACCTAAATCTTCGGCTCCAAGTACTACCAGAAATAGATTTAATTCAATTCAATAACCATCAAGCACAGGCTTCCATGTTTTATTCTGATTCTACTTATTAAATATAAAATTATGATTATTTATAGTATAATTTAATATAAATTTATAAGAATAGATAGACAATCATAATTTGATTGGATTAATTTATCATTAATTGAGAAATCCTGTGATAAGTAATAATGCAATATTAATTGATGGATTCAGAATTAAACATTATTTGTTATCTTTGAAATTATAATTAATAATTATTTTTTATAATGAGAAGGTATGATAGATAAAATGAAAGATAAAAGGAAATAAAATTAAGTGATAATTAAAAATTTTTAAGCTTTTCTTTGGAAGCACCTTCAAAGTAGTTAAAATTTATGCCTAATACTTATCCAGGATTGCCATCATATTATCAAACACCTTATGATGATTATTTAAGATGTTTTAAATAAAAAGATGAAACAATCGAAATATAAGATTTAAGTAATTAGTATGTTAAAAGACAGTTAATTAAAATGAAGAAAAGCATGATATGAATACTTTTCTATAGAGTTTTAGATTAAAAAATGGACCAAAAAAAGGAATGGGAGTAGGAATGAGCAGATAAATGTTTTCTGGATTATCAATAATAAAACCTGGAAATCTCTCAAATAATTAAGATATGATTAATGGAACATTAAGGAGTATGAATGGAGGAGAACTAAGTAGTATTGCTCATGATGGACCATAGAATCAAAGTTTAATAAGGGTGGAAGAGAATATTTTGAATATTTTCAATATGAAAGAAGAAGTTGATAAAGTTTATAAAAAACTCATAAATTGATATATAAACACTTTTGTTTATACGATTATCAACGCTGTAGTTAATTATTAATTAATAATACAGTATTATATATTTAATTTATGCAAACTGAGACAAAGGAAGTAAAACTAGCTGGAAGTTGTGAGATGGAAGACTTAATAAGTAATTTTATTTAAGTTATTCTTTAAGTCTATCCATATGAAGTAGTAAATCAGCATTTCTGCAATTTTGTAGAGAATACTAAAGAGTTTATAGAAACAAGAGAATAATTAAGTAAAATAGGTTCAAATCTTCGATTAAAACTTGACAATTGGCCTACAATTGAAGAAGCAAAAATGTTATTCTAAATAAACATGTATTTAGATATTTAGACTACATTATTATAGCTAAAATGCAAGAAGAAGAAGTGTAAAATGGAATGATACTGATAAGCGTTTATTCTATTGGATAGTTATTCGATATTGTTTAGTGAAGGATTTAAGTTCTCTTGTAAAATTAATTATTTTTATATCTATAAAGACACCATATGAATGGAGAGATATAGCTAAAATGATACTTGGACGTAATGCTCATTAATGTAGACTTAAATGGGAACAAAAGTATAAGATTTCCCTTTCAGAGGCTCCATGGACTGAAGAAGAAGATTAACTTTTATAATAAGTTCATGAGTATGCAATACTTTATATTATAATTTTTTAGAGAATTTAGTAGATTAGGAAAAGAGAATAAATGGTCTTAAATAGCTAGAGAGATTTATAAGAGATCTCCTAATAAGATATTTAGATAACCAAAATAATGTAGAGAAAGATGGATTAATAGATTGGATCCAAATATTTGCAAGTAATATATAAAACTATTAAAATTAGTGAACCTTGGTCAAAATAATAAGAGATTGATTTATTAAAGACTATTTTAATAAGAGGGAAGAAATGGTCAGAATTATCAGCTTTATATGGTAGAGTAAGAACAGAAAATTCATTAAAGAATAAATATAATTCTCTATTAAAAAAAGAAAAATTAAAATATGAATTTGAAACTATAAACCCATAATTATTTGCTAAAGTTTAATAATTAAGAATGGATTATGCAAAAAAATATGGTAAGATTACACCAATTGAAGAAATTGATAATTATGAATGGCAATTTATTGTTTTAGCTATACAAAGTTTATATATTGATTTATGTGTTTAAGAGGGTAAATATCAAGAAGCATAGAAGATTAAAAATGATGACTTTTTTGATTTGTTTCATAACGAAATCACTTCTAATAGTAAAAATGGCATTTTATATAAAAAGCAGTTGAACATTAAAAGAGTAGATAATTAATTCCATGTTGAAAATGATAGATCTGGAGTTGTAATTTTTAATAAAAAAACTAAAAACTTATTTATTTCTCCATTTAATACATTAGATTTTTAAGGACTCATACTGAAACATCTCTATAAATCAGTTAAAAGTGAAGAAAATAATAGTAAATGTCCTACATTAACATAATCAGATCACAATATGTTATTTTTGCAAAAGTCCATTGATGATATTAATAGATAAAGCAATATTTAACCAATACTTTTATTGGCTAATTAACCTTCATTTATGATGCCTTTAGGTTAAAGTATGATCAATAGTTATTGGTTACCTCCAGTTTTACCTTGTATGTCTTAATCTATAGGTGGATATTAATAATAATAATAAAACATATAAGAACATGTAGCCTTAAATATTAAAGAAACAAAAAAGTAAGCCAGTTTCGATGATTTATTCGGAAATGATATTAAAGTCGTTGATTCAGATGGTGAAAAATGATAATTTTATGATAGTTAATCTTTTATTTGAAATATAAATATATAATATGTCTTTTTCTTAAAATGATGAATTACTAAAATTAAATTCAAGATAAGACAATTTAAAAAAATTTAATCAAAATATTTTCATTGAAAATTAGAAATTATACTATGAAATCCAAATATTGAAATAGTTAAATCATTTAATCTAATTCTAGTCTTTGATTCAATTTGAAATTGAAAACAATGATTTAAATGATTAAATTGAAAATCTCAAGAATGATTTAAGAACCTAATTTACTTTTAATTAGAATATAAGATAAGAAAATGAATTCTTTGAAAATTAAATACATGAGTATAAAAAATAAATTATATTTGCTAGAACATATTACAACTAGATTGTTAATAAAATGATCTTTAGATATCTTAAATTTAGTAAAAAGTTCAATAAAATGATTATCTTATATAAGAGAATCATTTATATAAAGATCAAATCATACTCTTATTAAAAAGACAATGATTAATTAACTTGAAAATTAAATAACCTATAGAAATCAATAAATAATCATGAAAATTTTAATTAAGACATCAAACATTACTAAAATTAAGATTAAAACAAAAATATTAATAAATAAAACATGAAGAAAAATAAAGAATTAGAGAGATTAATTAATAATTAAAAATATTAATAATAAATATAAACTTCAAATGAGGAATTTACTATCATTATTTAAAAGCATTTTGATTTATAAGATTTGAATAATCAATATTTGTAGGAATAATAAAACTTTAAAAAATGAATAATTTGAAAAGGAATAGTATTTAGAAAAGAAATAATAATAATTATAATAACAATAATTAAAAGAAGAATAGTTATAACAATAAACCAAAGAAATTAATTAATAATTAAAGGAATTATAATAAAACAAGTTTGATTAATAGACTTTTATTATGTATTTATAAAAAGAAAATCAAATATATTCAAAAAATTAAATTAGTTAAAAGATTAATAATCAAAAGAATTTAAAGATAATATAATTTAAATAGATTAATTAAAAAAGAGAGACAAAATTTAATTGATCTTATTAAAATTAAAGATGAAAATTAAGAAGAATTAGAGATAGAAAAAAAGAGAGTTTATAAATTATGTTAAAATAAATATAAGAAAAAAAAGAATTCATTTTGAATAGAAAGAATAGTATAATAATAATATTTAAATAATTTAGATCTTTTGTAGTAATCTCTTAATAATGTATGTAATTTTTAGATTAGAATAGAGATCTATTAAGGTAAGTTTCTAATCTTGAAAATGATTTATAAAAACTTGAAGAAGAATTGATACAATTAAACAGAATATAATATAAAGTATAAATATATAATAATTTAAGTTCATAAAATTTTGATAAAAGTACATAATAAATGATATTTAAAGATAGAGAAATAATACATTTATAATAAGTAGTAGAAAGATTAGAAGGAATGAATAGATAATTATAATAAGAATGTGATAGACTTATTTCAAAAATTTAATTAACTTCACATGAGAATACTTTATTAAGTAGAACAAATAGAGAATTTAGTTAGATAGGAAAATTATTAATTGAAGAATAATAAATTAAAGAGATGTTAGAAAAGAAAAAATATGAAAAACCATCCACATTAACAAATAGTAAAGCTCCTTAAGTGATATAATAATTGTAGTAATATAATAGAAGGCCATCTTTAAAAAAGTCTTGAAGTACTAAAATTAATTTTGAAATTAATTAAATCTCTAGTTAATAAATTAATTGTTTTGATACTAAAATTTCTAGCAAGATTTTTTAGATAAATGTTTCAAGATCAATTTTTCTCCTTCTTGAAATATTAAAATTATTATTTTTATTCTTCTTTTCTCAATTTCCTTTATTAAATTGCTCTTTCATTTATTTTCTCCATATATTCACTAAATGATATAGCCTTTTCTTATCCATCTTTACTCTTTTCTTCATCTCCAAATATTGCATGAATTTCTGAATCTAATGATTATCTACCAAACCTAACATAAAGCAATTCCAAAGTATCCTATTATTAAGATATATATGATAACTTCAACTGTTATTTTTGGATCTTTTCTATCTAAAGGTAAATACATTAGAAATTAGACCATATGATACAAACTCTTAGGTTCTAACCCTGTTTTATCAATTGTACATTTCTTGTACATATTCAAAAATTCAGTCCAGCTAACTTTGCCATCAAGATTTTCATCAACTTCCTATTTAATTATTAAAATATAATACCCACAACATAAGATCAATTTCAGATTTTGTAAGTGCTACTCCTAAAAATCTAAGCATTTTATCAACATCTTTCATATCAAAATAATCAACATCTTTCTTTTTAAGCATCTAGAACACTCTATATATAAGAAATTATAACAAGTACTTTTCCAATTATTTTTTTTCGCTTGCCTTGATTTCAATGCTCTCTAATTTTTATTCAATTGGCTATTCTTTCTCCATTTTTTTCTATTTCATTCTTTATACATCAACTTAAATATTAGCTTTAGGAATTTAAGGTTTTGGAAGAATTCCCATAGCAGTATAACGTTCTTTTAATGATGAAGGTAATAAATTCAGATCTAATTTATTACCTTTTTTTTTCTTTTTTTCATCATCCATATTTTATTGATCAAAAAATAAAATAAAATTTAGATATAGAACTTAAAGTGAAATTACAAAAAGAATATTAAATACAGTATTCAAAAGAATAAAATATTAAAATATATATATATAGATTCTTTAATCTAATTTGATAATATGTTTTAGATCTCTAATTCTTACTTAAATGAATTAATGTATAATTTATATATTCATTTAAAATTTATCAATCTAAATTTAAATATTTTTAACTAACTATTTATATGTTATACAATTCTAATCATCATAGGATATAATCAAGAAATTATTGACCATATATAAGATAATATTATTCTAAATTTAATTAACTCTCAATTTTTTATTTTAAACCCTAGAAGATACTTTGCTCTTAACAGTCTTAATATGGAAGTCAATAAAAGAATGCAAATAAAAGTAAATCTCAAAATTATATATAGTTTAATCTATAGAATTTTAGAAATTAATCATTAATATTATTTTGAAATAGTTTCTAAGAATAATATCTAATGATAAATTATAAGAAGGGTAATATTTAAAAGACTGACTACTACTATTTTAATTACACGAAACATTTAATCATTAGGTTTATTATAAGGCACTTAATAATTCCTTATCTTCTACTGGCTTAGAAATAAAGATATCCATTCCATTTTCAAATCCTACTCTTTTGCTTTCATAATCTGTAAATCCACTGCATCCTATTATTTTACATCTTTTAACCTATTTCTCTACTTCCATTTATCTTATTAATTTAGAAGCCTAATATCCATTTAAGTAAGGCATATTAATATCTATAATGATGAATTTAATCCAATTACAACAATATTCTCTATTATTTTACCAATTTTATAGAATTTCTATACATTCTTATCCACTTTTAGCTTTTAGATGAATATATTTCATACGATCTAATTTCCATCCTAAAGTTTATAAATTGAGTGGTTCATCATCTACAATTATTATTTAAGGACATCTACAATTTGAAGTTTATCCTATTAATTAATCTTCAAACTTTTTTTGAATAGGTAAATTAATAGAACAACTTTCTTTTCTATTGAGAAATTTAGATTCCAATTAAGTTGATATTTAATTATCACTAACATCCTATATTTTAAATAGGAATCTAGATCCTTTATCTTCTCCTTTTGAATCAACTTATAATCCTTCATCATTTCCACTTAATTTTTAGGCTAAAACATTGCTTATCATTAATCCTAATCCTACTCCAGATGTATTCATATTTTTTGTATCTTCCAATTTTCCAAATGGTTAAAATAATTTATTTTTATCTTCTGGTTTTAAACCAACCCCTGTATCTTCAACAGAAATTTCTATTATTTTTGGTTATAACAATTTTGCTGATACAGTAATTCCGCCTTCTTTTGTAAATTTGGTGGCATTGCTTATTAAATTAAAAATTATCTATTATATTCTCTAAGAATCAGATTTAATTATTTATGGAAGTTTAGGATCAAAATCTTACTTTAAATTTAAATTCCTTAATCTTACAGGGTATTACATAATTGATATAACATCATTTAATAATTACTTTATTGAAAATTCTTAATAAGTTAATTTAAATTTTCCTGCTTTCAGTTGGGCTAGATCCAATAAATCATTGGCTAACCCTTAAATTGATACTGCAGAACTCTATAAAGGTTATAAATATCTAAAATATATTCAAATAAATTACTCTGAAATTAAGTTTTCATCTTTTTGAAATTAAATTTTCAATTATTAATTTATTTCAATTATAGCTGCTAATGGATTACGCAATTCATGAGAAACATAAGATAACATTCTAGATTTGTTTTTATTTTGTTATTATAAAACTTTGAATTGATTAAATAATGATACATCTCGTATCAGTAATAAAACACTTCTTTTATTTTCATATATGTATGGTTTTATTGTTATTTGAATCAATAAACCTGGATTACATTCATCTTAAGACTTATCTTCTTATAATTCATTATTTTGATCTTCTTATGATTCTTCTATAATGCAAAGCATTTTTTTGACTCCTGGTGAAAATCTTATTTTATCCTATCCTTTATATGTTTTTTAAGAATGAATAGATTATTATTTATAATATGGAGAAGGTAATCCATTTTTGTCTTAATTTTTCTCTTACAATGCTTTATCTAATTCTTATTTTAAAGTTTCAGCTTTACTGAGTTCAGCTTGATAATAATAATCAGTTTAATTATCATCAAAATTATTATTAAAAATACTCTCTTTAGAATTATCATCATTTATTTATTGATCAAATTGTTAATCGAAAGGTTAATAATATTCATGTTAATTATATTTTAACTTTTTATCTAATTTTGAGAAAAATTAATCAAATTATGCTTATTCTTCAAATTAAAATTTCGAACTATAATTTTTTAATTCATATAAACGAGATAATATATCATCTTATCTGTTTTATTTATGTTTTCTACCTAATAATGTATAAACTTAATTATTATGATAATCAATCTTATTTTGATCATTAATAATGATTATACCTTCAGGAAATTAGTTAAATAAAATTTCATAAAAGGTTTTCTGTTATTCAATTTATTCAAGAACTGATTGATCTTTTGAATAAATTGAAGGGTTTTTTACTATACCTTAATTTAATGACATAAATTTAATTTAGTTTGAATCTTCATCAAAAATTTATTATTAAGGACTTTCTAATTTCTCTGTAAAACTACGAGAGCTTGGTTTCTTTTAAGGTAATGTTTTTTCCTGTGTTCTTGCTACTACAAAGAATTAATATAACAATAGCAAACCATAAAGAGCTTCTCCAAAAATAATACCTATTGATGATGAATCTATCAATAAATAAATTGAAGTCAAATTTGCTGATGCAATAACAACCAATAAATATCCAATTCTAGCTATTTAATTTAGAATTGTTGTGTCTGCTTCTAATTAAATTGTCAATCCCAACCAAAAATATTAAAATCTGCTTAATAATCCATCATTTTTCAATCCATAATCAACACTACCCAAACAAAAGAGATTTAGAATTTACCATAATGATTTACATACTAATTATTATTGCTCAACACAAGTATTGATATATCTATTAAATGGTATAAATAATAGTGTCAAAATCATACTAAAGATAACTTAAAAGTATTCTGAATTATGATTAACTAACTTTATTGTAAGTACCATTATAAAATAGGTTAGTTGAATTACAACTCTTAAATTTACACTATTCATTATAATATAATAATAAAAATAATAAATTTATAAATTATACAATTTACTTACAATTTATTATTATACAAAACAAAAATATCTGATTTTATAATTTCTTAGCTTCTAATATTATTTATAATCTATTATTTTTTATTAATTAGAATGAATAAATGATAATATAAGTGTATTACACTATTTATAACACATCAATAATTTTCTAAATAATTACCATTTTCTAATTCAATCTTTATTCTAGATAATTCTTCTTTTCTACTTTCAGTTAATCTATTAGTTTTAGCTAGATTTTTAAGTTCATCTTCAAATTTTGTCACTTAATTCTCTGTAGCCTTGAATCTACCCTCTAAATGTTATTTAAGTCTTTTTTAAATTAATTAAAACTTAGAATATGAAAAACTATCATTTTTATATTCTTTCATTTTATCTTAAATACTATAATCTCTATTATGTATGCAATAATATAATTATCTATTAAATTTATCACTTAATTTATTTTTTTCTTCATATGATTCATTAATTTAAGTTACTAATTATGGTAAAACCTTGCTATTTCTTACTTTATCATATCTCTAATATAATTCTATTTCTTTATTTTTATCATTTTATTTTCTGTCTTCACAATCAATTATTGATAATTGCATTTTAATATTCTCTGTTTTCCCAAATGATGTACTGCCACTAGTATTTAATTTAATTGTAGGTCTTCTTGCTGATTTACTTGGTGTATTAGAATAATAAGAAGTTTGTTTATGCTAATTAATAAGATAATCTGAGAGATCAAGTTCTTTTTTTATTTTTTCTAATTTCTCTATATGATTCTCAACTCTATTTTTTTCATTTTTTATAGTTTTAAGCATTTAATGTTTATCTTGTGAATGAAAATACTCTTCAATATTGGGTAATTAAATTGAATAGTTATAGTCTACTGAAATTCTCTTAAGTTTAAAATTACGTGATGACTTAGCTTCAAGTACTCTAAATAAACTTATCTGTTACTGTTAATTTTATTCATTAAGTAGCTGTTTCAAAATTGTTTAAGTTCTTTTTTATCTTATGATTGGACTCAAATCACTTTTATATTTTTCTCTATAAGTTGAAATGATTTTGTTTTGTTATTTATTCACAAACTTTTCCAATCTAACACTTCCCTTATAAATGATTTTTTTTTATTCGATGAATTAAACTTTATTATCTTTATTTTCTTTGATAAATTTCATTCTAAAAATTATCGAAGAATGTTATTCATTAAAGTTATAAATATTCTTAAGGATTTATTTTTTTAAGAAAAAAGAACGATTTTAATTGAAAATTCAAAATGATAATCATAAATACAGAATCTAATGGAATTAAATGACATTGATTATATCTTGCTATATTTCAAATGGTACATTATATTTTTGTGATTCATATATTAATTTAAATTAAATGGGTAATAATTGTGTTTCAGAAAGTGATTCATTAATTAATGAAGACACATAAGCTAAATTCAATAAAATAGAATCCAGACCTGGAATTTATGCAGTAGAGCATTCAACAAATACTTGTTTAGAGAGCATTTCGATAATGTCTTCTCCAGACTCTGCTTATCCAATTACATTCAAAGACAATATGGATGTGATTGCATTTAAAGGTCATAAATATGCAATTCTTGAAAGACATAGTGTATACTATGGTGAAATCAATTAGAAATACTAAAAAAATGGAAAAGGAAAACTATATTTATAAGATGTGGATAAGAATGGAAACTAAAAGTTAGTTATAAAGAAAGGAATATTTAAAAATAATAAATATTTAGAATCAGGATAAATTTCACCAAAAGGTGAATGTTTAGATGAAACTTTAGATTCTAAAATTACAGAAGCATAAGATTTATAGAACTCTCTAATGTAAAATGAGTTATACAAATACAATAAGTTAATAAATGATAAGGATTTAAATTCTATTATGGATACAAATTAACTTAGATCCAATATTGTTAATGGATATATACAATATCTTTAATAACTTGATGAAAAATTATATTGGGACACTCCTCCTCATAAAAGAGAGAAATTTGAGAGAACAATTATATTCTAAAGCAATTGTTAATTGGATAATTATGATGAATTTACTTAACTAATTAAATAATTTAGATTTGTTAAGTTTTGGCTTATTTATAAAAAGATTGGGTTTGTTATTGAACATAATCCCAATCGTTGGTATTTTGTAGAAGTCTAGATTACAGAAGATGAATTCAATATCAATATTTATGACTCCATTAAATGCAGTAAGGCCTTTTATTCAAAAATAACACTTTAATTAACTCAACTATTCTAAAAATTATTGAATCACAACCTAGAAGCAAAAGTGATAATAAAAGACAATATACCTTAATCTTACAATACTTATGATAGTGCAGTTTACACTTGCATTTTTGCAAGGATGCTTAGATGTAATTGCAGAAATAAAGTACTAAATCTGAGTCCTTCTTAAATGAGATCAGATTTAGAAAGACTATTTGTTAATTGATTATTATTTAATTAATTATTTAATATATAAATATAGATGGGTACATCTGAATCATAAATGCAATAACAAATTGTTAACAATACAGAATTTTAGAAATATCTTAAATAGATTTGCTATAAAGTTCCAAAATCTGGTCTTAACAAAAACTATTTTGATAATATTCTTGAAAACCTTAATTAATTTAAAGTCATTTAAATAGGATCAACACCACTAGGTGATCGTCTCTATGATGTATTAAATGCAAAAAACTAAAATAAAGTCACATCTGACATTCTATATTAATTTTTAACTGATTTATACATTAATAGAGAATAAAGATGTTAATGTAAATAAAATCTAAACTATTTTTTTTAGATACATTTTAAGCCTACTGTTTGGAAGGCAAAAAAATATAAAAGTGTGTGATGGAAAGGAATTTTATTACTATGGTTGTGGAATCATGGGAAAGAGCATTTACAGTATTAGTTGAACAAATGCCAGAAAATAAAAAAAAACAGGATGGTGATTTAATAGAAAATTGGAGTAAATCTTAGGAATAGAAGGAAAAAGTAAAGATAGCTGCTTAAGCATGTTTTAAGAATTTAAGCAAATCTTTGAATAACTAGGCAGACTATTTAGCATTTAAAAATTGGATATGTTCTGAACATTAGGATAAGATAGTGGCAAAATATGATGGGAATGTTGTAGTAATACCATTAACATTATATAAATTTGTTTAATGATATTTATTCAATTATCATCCATGTATTCCTCCATGTTATTTATTTAAATGATCATAAATATATGTCTCATTGTCAGCTTAATGTAGGCAGATCCAACAGAAATGGTTTTTACAATTTTTGCATGTCATATGATTACATCCTTCATTTTTCTAGACTCCCGTTTGACATTTTGGACATTTTTTGATATTCAGTTTAAGTAATTCTGACTCATCTAAATCTTTTCCTTCAATATATAACTTTTTAGCCTCTTCACAACTAATTTTTAGATGTGCATTTCTCTTACATAGTAAACAAAATGATTATAAACAACTTTAACAATAATAAAATTATTCTTTATTTTATGGTAGTTTTTTAAAGAATTCTTCACAATCAGGTGTAATACATCCTATGTACTCATCAGCATGTTGATCTTTATATCTTTTAAAGCTTTAATCTAATAATTTTGAAAATTCTATTTCACATAATAATTATTAAAGATCATAAAGACTTATTGTATTACCACATTATTATTAAGGACATTTATAAGGGGATATATTTTATGCTTTTATAGTTTCATAAAGACAACTTTTACAGAAACAGTGATTACAAAGAGCAAGTATATATTTGTCAGTCATTTCACCATAACAAATTTCACATTCATTTTATATTTAATTTTATAAAGATTTTTATAGGGATCTTAATAATTCATCTTTACATTTTTATGTATCATAATTATTTCCATAAATGATTACTTGCTTTTTAGAAAGAACAAAGTCTATATTAACTTTATATCTTTCTTACAAAATGAACATAATATTTTCTTTAGTAGTCAATAATGGTTTAAATGAATAATTACTTACATTTACAATAAGACTACTGGAGACTTATTTAGTAATTATTTATTTAATTGCATTCTAAATATCAATTAAAGATTCTTAATCCATATATACTCTTATTTTACCCCATTATAATAACCTAATATTATACTTAAATCCATGAATCTCTTATAATGATAATAAATCTTCATAAAATTCTTAATCCATTAATAACTACTTAAATATATGATTCTTTAAATTAATTTATATATTATATCCAGTCAATACTCCATGTAACATCATAGATGCTTTTCTAACTAAATTTGGATTCTTTCCAATTATGATCATATTCTCACCTGATGAGAATATTCTTAATAGATCCTCTGAATATTTATTAGATAATTCTTTTTTAATATTATCAATTTTTTCTTTATTTTAATCCAATATATTTTTACTGATCAATTTTATTATTTTATATTCAATTTTCATAGTTACTGATGAACAACCTATTATATTATTAGTAAAGTTTATTTCTTTTCTCATTTCTTCCAATTTTAATGGATTTGTCTAAGTTATTACCCTCACAAGTATTCGATAATTATATTTATCAGGCCTAATATCCAAATGTAAAGGTTTTTCCCCAGTATACTTTTCAAATAATCTATTTATTTTATCTGACCAATTTTTCTACTCAACTTAACCTTCAGCAACTAAATTAATTTAATATGGTTTAGGACAATTCTTGTGCTGGGCTAAGTCTTACAAATATCTTAACAATTCATATTCATTTGCATTATCTGGTACATTAGATATTTTTATTTTAGATTTTTAATCCTAATTAATTAATTTCAAATCCTACGGAATTCCTTTAAATTAAAGTATGGAAAAGGTTTCCTCCATAAACTATTGCGCTTCTTACTCATCATTAAATAACAAAAATCCATATCCTTTATTATAACAACCATAAAAAATTAATTCTACAGATGATCTGATTACTCTATTTCTTATTTCTTTAGGTTTTATTGTAAATAATTTTTATCTATCTTACCAATGTCGTCCTTCATATTAATCTAATCTTTATTTTGCCTTTTAATTTAAAACATCAGTTATTTAATTAGCAGATTCTTAACTATTAGTGAATATCTATCCACTATAACCAAATTAATTTGCACTTATTTAGAATAGATTTTAGTATTATAAATTTGATTCTTCAAGAATATATTTGATTTCTTCAATATTAAAAGGAGATGTTGTAAATTGTACTATAACTAATTCAGATGCTGTACATTATAATGTATCATGTATCTATGCTCCATGTCTGAAATAAACAAGCATACCTTATCCATAAAGTCTAAAGTAAAGATAATGTTTCATTTTTTCATAATAATCCTTCTAATAAGATTCAAGATCTACTGGTGTTAAAGACCACATTTCAAAAAGACCATTTTCTGTATCTATATTACAATAATGCTAGAATCTTTTCTCTTTCTCTTCATATGAGTGTTTACTAAAAGTATGTAATAAATGATTTAACAAAGATGATGAAATATTTTTAAGCGATTAGTAATGATATTTATTTGGAACAAAGTTCTCAATTGCTTCAATTTAATCTGGTTTTAAGATTTCTTTTAATTTTTCTAATTTGACTTCTTGAGCCACTCTACAAAAATCAAAATAATTAGAAGAATAAAGATCTGAACAAATAATGTATTTAGGAAAATGATTTAATAAACTTAAAGTGCAAGTTCCATAAATTCTAACATTTCTTTTTGATTTCACAAATGTGTATCCAATATAAGGACTTCCATTATAAACACATAAATCAGGGTAAAAGGCAGTTAAAAAACATGTCATTACACTTTCTTCTCTTGTAGAATCTGAATTCCAAAGTATTTAATTTTTAATTTCTTAATTATCCTATAATTGACTTGAAAAATAACTAAAAGCTTTCTCCATTTCATCAAATGCTTTTTCACAATTTTTTAATGTCTTATAATGATATCCTTTTTCTAAACAAATACTTTTAATTTGAAAATTCTAATAATTTGAATTAGTGAGCGCTACAAATTCCCAATAAATTTTAGAATATGTAAAAAAGTCTCCCATTTCATGTAAAGCTTCTATTTTATTAGATATATCTGTATTTTTTAAGTATAATGATTGATTATTTAACATAACACAAATAATTGAGAGTGTTTCTCTAAATACATTTCTATAAAAAGCTTCTATTAATATTCTACTCATTCTTGGTTCTGTTTAGATTTATGACATAAACTTTCCTAAAATTGTAATTTTTCCTTATTCATCTAATGCCTTAATATCTATTAAGTATTCTTAACTATTTTTCATGGCTTAGCAATCAGGAGATTGTATAAATTCAAATTCAAATGGATCTTTATTAAATGATTATATTCTTAATACAACTAAATCAAGACAGCATCTTTAAATTTCAGGTTTCTTATGTTCTTACATTTATGTTTAAAATTCAGTTTCTGAATATAATCTATAACATTTTCCTGATCTTGTTCTTCCTGCTCTTCCTGCTCTTTGATTGGCTTAGGCCTAAGATATCCAATTAATTTTTGTTATTTGCATACCTCTTTTCTAATCATATTCTGTAAATCTATCTACTCCAATGTCAATAACAACACTTACATCATTAATAGTAAGAGAGGTTTCAGCTACTCTTGTAGTAAAAATAATTTTGATCTTCTTAGTTTCTTAGAAAACATTGAATTATTCATCTGAAGTCATTTAACCATGCAATCCTAAAAATAGAAATTCTTTCATATCATATTGGTTCTAAAATAAATTAAGTAATCTATTAATTTCATCTACTCCTGCTAAAAATACAAGTACATGTCTTTACTTATAGGTATTATACATAACTTTAGAGATTACTTTGGTATAAATTAATTAGTGAATTTATTCTAAGTAATTGTCTTAATATGAATTTGAATATTTAATTTTTACATCAAACAATTTACCTTCAACTTTGTATGTTTTACATTAAAAATAATTACTAAATAATTATTCATCCATAGTAGCACTCATAATTATTAATTTAAGATCTTTTCTTTTATTTAATATATCTTTTAATAATCCAAGTAAAATATCAGTATTCATATTTCTTTCATGTGCTTCATCTATGATTACAATTTCATAATCATTTAAAAGAGGATCTTTTTGTAAGATATTCAAAATGATTCTATCTTATGTGAATACAATTTGATTTTCATCTTCTAATTAATCAAATTCGTTTAAATAAGCAACACATCTTCCAACCTTTGTATACATCTCTTCTGCTACTCTCTTTGCTAAACTTCTAGCAGCTATCATTCTTGGTTCCACACATATAATTTTTCTTTTGAGCTCAATTTCTTCATACACATATTATACTAATTAAGTAGATTTACCTGATCCTGTAGCTCCTATCAAAAGGATTACTTGACTTGATTGTATATTATCAATCAACTCACGTTTTTTAAAATAAATAGGTAATCTTTAAAACACTCTTTATTTTTCTTATAACACTCGTTTATATTATTTGGTTAAAAATATTTTATTTTATTAAGTTGTCTTATATCCTTAAAAGTTTATTACATTATTTTTAATTTTATTCAAAACTCTTTGGTATTCTTGATAAATTTGAATAGTTTATTAAATTTTATCTTTGATAAGCTAAGCTTATTCTTATTCATAAATTTCTTCAGAAATCTAATCAAATTATGTAAACTCTTAATCTTTATCGTTGATTTATTAATCTTAAATGTATTTTTCTTAAATTTATAGTTCTCTTATTTCATCTTCTATTTCAGGAATAATTTCTAATTTTTCTATTAATTCTCTTTTATTTTTAATCAATTTAATTAAATTTTGAGTATTATTTTATCCAACATCCTTTTTAATAATTTCAAGTCTTTATATACTATCTGCTATTAATTAAGTATATGTTTCATATAAGCAAAGATCATTTTTTATTAATCCATTGTAAATTATCTTTTAATGATTCAAAAAGAAAAGTCTACTTTAATTTTATATAATCATAATTTTGCAATCTCCAAATCTTTTATGTGTATTAAAACTTTTAGGTAATATTCCTATAATATCCCAATAACTAGATTTGTAGATTGAGAGAGGATATTTAATATTTTAATTGTAACTAGATTTACAATCTTAGACAATTTATTAGATACAATATCTTAATTCCTAAAATTCTATTTCATCTACATAAAACATTTATTCAATCATAGATAATGTAATCTCTTGAAATTATTAATAATTGTATAGATGAGCAACTGCATCTTTAATTTCACTCCATTTTCTTCTTTTAATTTTTTTCAAGAGATTTAATTAACTATCATTAATCTTATATTCTATTATGATTTCAAAATCTTGATTGATATAGAATCTAATATCAATAATTTCTCTATTATAAGTTTCAATAAGATTCATTTTTAAATATTTCTTTAATATTTCTATAATAGTTTATTCATCTTAAACTTTAAAAGAATCAAATCTCTCTTTTAATAATTCAGCACATTCATCTTTTTTGAAATCATCATCCAAATTTGTAAAATCATCATCAATATTATGTTCTTTACACTCTTTTGATTTATATTAAATATTTTTTAGACCTAATTCACGTAACTATTTCTTCAATAAAAAGTCTTTCATTTTTGCTGGTTCTACAGTAAGTAATTCCAAATTCAATCGAACTTCAAAATAAGGAAGATTTTTTTGAAAAAATAAATGTACATCACCACCTCTTTTTAATAAATCAATCATTTAAGGCATTCCTTTAGCTAATTCCTAAAATATAGCTTTGTCACTATCAATAAGTCTAATCCTTGTTATTAATTTGTGTTTTTCTTTCAAACTTTAAATCATTCTTGTTGCCTTCTCATACACCATTTCTACATCTCTTAATTAATATTGATTATAATTTGTTTTAGAATCCATTAATTTTTTAATAATCAGAAATTTTCATTAAATCCAATTAATTATAAAATAAAATAATCATAGTAAATTATTATTTAATATTCTAATTATCCATTTTTGATATTTATTTGATGTTATTGCTATTATGGTTAAATTAATTTCAAGATATATATATTAGAATGCTTATTAAATTTTTTCATTAAATATATAAATGCTTAAATTTTAGAAGAAATCTAAAAATGAAGTAAAGACTTGCATTCTTGATGTTGTTAATTCATTAGACTTCTTTGGATAACCTCCTTTTTTTAGAATTTTGAAAAGACAAAAGTTTAATACTATTTTAGGTCATTTCCTAACTGTTATTCTAATGATCATGTGTGCCCTATATTTATATTTCTAATTTTAAGACTTACTTGATCAAAGAACACCAAATATAATTATATCCGAGACTTAGCCTTTTAATACACCGGTATTTTATGGATTTATTTAATCAGGCTTTTTCATTAAATTCTGAGAATTTTACTTTTGCCATTAGTATCACAGGACCATCTTTATCATCATTAACTACATACAAGAAACACTTTGATATTGCTATGACTGCTTGCAATAGAACACGTTTCTATAATGAAACAACATAAACAACAGATATTTCATTAATGTTTAAAAGTTCATTTATTTTTAGATGTCGAAATATTCCGTTAGAAAGTTGTGATCTTGAAGCCCATTTTCCATCAGAGTATCAGAAACAATATTTTGGAAAATTCCGTTTAAAAAATATGTTTTGTATTAACAAGGAACTTAGATAAGAAAATCCACCTGTATTAAACCAAAATATTATAGCAACTTCAAGGATATACTAGTGCAGATACTTATTAATATATAAATATATCAATGACTCCTTGTAAAAACACTTCAACATATGATGGGTGCAGTCCTGTAGAAGAAATTTAGGCAGGATTAAAGACTGGGTTTTTTGCATTATATCTAGGAGATACTCTATTAAAATTAGATAACCCAGGTAGACCTTATGAAGAAATTGTCACTGTCTAATTTGCAGCATTTTCATCTAGTCTATCAAAATAAATTTATTCAAACTTTAAAATGATTGAGACTAAAACTGATGTTGGATTGATATAATAAGACTTTGTCACTGAATTAGGATTAATATAATCTTCAATAAAAGACTCTTCAGGACCATTCAATTAGAATTCATATGTAGAAAATATTCTATTTATGGACTAAAGAGCCAATAATTATAAGAGATCCTATATTAAGGTGTAAAATATTTTAGGTAATGTTGGAGGTCTTTGGCAATTAGTTGCTTTGACTATTACTACTCTGGTTAGTCCAATAATAGCTACATTAATGAATTTGTAAATGGCTAATAGGATTTTCAATTTTGAAAATGTAGGTGAAAAAATTATAGAGGGAAATTCAATTTCTAATTCAAATTAAAATATTAATATAAAAGTAAATGGGAAACCTGAGAAAAATGATCTTATTGTAGAATTAAATAAGTAAGGGAGATAACCATAATCATCTAAAAGAGATTTAGAGAAAGTATAAAATAGAGGGCAATTAAAATAGTATTTGAAATAGAGAAAAAGACAATTAAAAGTAGGTTTATGGGATTTGATGTGTATGAATATAGGACTTAAGAGGAAACATAAATAATAGATTGATTATGCAATAGAGAAGATATTATGTAAATTAGATGTTGTGAATATATTAACTAAGATTTAGGAAATAGACAAATTAAAATATGTATTATTGAATAAGGATCAGTTAGAATTATTTAATTATATTCCAAAACCTTTAATTCCTATGGATATGTTTTCATAAGATTTTGAGAAAAAATTAAATGTTTTAGAGGAGAAAGCAGAATTTCAATTTATATTATAGGAAGAGAAATCAGATTTAATTAAAGTAGAATCAGCATTTAATGCATATATGAAATTGTAAGAGAAAAAAAGATTAAGTGATACTGATAAAAGTATTCTTGAATTAGTTGGTGATGATATGGCTGCTATATTTGATAAGATTAATAAAAATTAAGATGAATTTTTATTGTAAAGTAATAGATATATACATTCAAATTTAAATTTATTAGAATAAAATTAAATAGAAATCTTATCACCAATTAGTAGTAAGAGTGATAATGATTAATTCAATAAAAGTGAGAATAATTTTGATAATGAAAATTATATAGGTAATGAAGATAATGAAGATTAAGTTGCATAAATTCCACCGAAAATACCATCTAAAAAATGAAAATATTATTATAATATTTGTTATTTGAATTAAATTTTTATGGGATCAAAATGTTCAAATTGTGCTTAATGTTAGAAAGATAAAATAGAGTAACTCAATGAAGTCACAATAACAAAGAAATCTGAAAGCCATAAAAATGTTATTTCTTCACATTCTTAATTATCTTATTAAAATATTACTCATCTCCGTAAAGTTTATAAGATATTAATCATAATAGTAAAAATCAAATTAAAGTATTGATGAAATTGACAAAAAAGCTAAGTAATTATTGTATTCTAAAATGGCTATTGTGATATAAAAGTATTGGAAAGGATATAAAATAAGGAAAGCTTATTTGTAAACTAAAATCTATTTAAAAAAGTCATAAATTGAATAAGCAATTATAGAAAGTAAAAGCAAAAGAAATACATAGAAATATTTTATTTAAGAAGAGTATGGATGTAATATCATATATAATTATAAAGAAAAAGTTAAATCTGATTGTTTATAAAGAGAATTTCGATCAAAATATGAATTTAAGAGTGGATCTACTTATGAAGGAGAATGGATAGGTGATAAAAGAGATGGATAAGGAATTTAAATTTGGATTGATGGAGCTAAATATATTGGTTAATGGAAGAATAATTAAGCTTGTGGATAAGGAACATTCTATCATATAGATGGAGCTATTTATGAAGGATAATGGGAAAATGATAGAGCAAATGGATATGGAATCTATAGATAATCAAATGGTGTTGTATACTCTGGATAATGGAAAAATGATTATTAACATGGATAAGGTTAAGAAAAATGTATATCAATATTCTTAATATATTTTAGGGATTGATAATTCTATGTATTAAGGAGAATATTATTAAGGCAAAAAATAGGGTTAAGGAATTTATAGATGGCCAGATGGAAGTTATTTTGAAGGAGAGTGGTTTGATAATAAGATTAATGGTTATGTATAAAAATAATAGAAATTAGGGAGTTTATGTTTGGTCCGATGGAAGAAAGTATAAGGGAATATGGAAGGATAATAAGATGCATGGTTATGGAGTATATTAATGGTCAGATGGTCGATCTTATCATGGTGAATATTTAAATGACAAAAAACATGGTAAAGGAAAGTACTTTTGGCCAGATGGGAAAGTATTTGAAGGAGAATGGTATGAAGGTAAATAAAATGGAAGAGGGAAATATTTAATGACAGATGGAAGAGTTAAATATGGATAATGGGATAAAGGAAAAAGAATAAATCTTGAAGGAAAATTTGAATGAATTAATTATATATATTATATATGAGTTACAATAATAAATTTATAAATTATACTATATTTCATTATTCTAAGCTCTAGTTTTGATTTTAGGGATTAGATTCAGATACATGATCACGAGCTTAATTAATTTTGAAACAATCAAAAAACTTTTCCGAACAACTTCTTTAAACATTGTATTATTCTGGTACTACTTTATCTATACGAGGAAAACAGCATTCAGTAATTGTACCTCTATATTTGTAAATTAATATGATTGCAATAATTAATAAAATTATTGCAATGACTAATCCAACTCTTGCATTTCTACCTAATGCTCTATTTGAATTTGTAGGTTCTTAATAGATAAATCATATTAATACCATCATATAAGGAGTCTTCATAAAATAAGATTTTTGGTTGTAATTGTGGTTAATATTTTAATGGACCTTCATCTACAGTTTCATTAGAACTATTTGTTGCATATAATTCCTTATATCCATATAAATATAGTATGAATCCTATTTCTAATGAATATCTTCCAAATAAAGGTTCAGCTTTAGTAATTTTAATAGGAACTTCAATATATTTTTATCCTAGCATTTCTTCTAATGTCAAATTATAGTTAATTTAGGTGGTCTCAGATTAAGATAAGAATGTCCAATTTATAAATCTTACATAAGGTGTAATATCGAATAATAATGAACTACATAAGGTATTTGATTCTGCCCCAACACATGAATTTTATTAATATTTGAAATATTCTTTTTCTGCTTCTTCTGTTGCTGTAGCATATTAAATATATTATTATGGATCATTAGGATTCTCAGGAATAGGAGCTGAATATTTATATTATTAAGGTAATAATGCACTAATTCCTTTTGTATAATTACTCCAAATTACAGTATAGTTTTCTTCTGGATGAAATACACTACTATTTAATTAACTTTAAAATTAATTATAACACACAGTTCTGACATTCTAAATAATTTAAATAATTATACATCTATAAATTAACTACTCTTAAATTAATTGCATGGAGGATTACCATCTATCTTTTTGTTATAATAATCTTCTTCTACTATTAACTTACAATCCTTAGATGGTTATTCTATTTCACAGACTATAGGATTCCAAAATTTACAATATTCTCCATAAAAATCAGGAGGACATAAACATCCATAATGTAATCGATATCTTATTGCACAATTTGCTGAATTATTAGCTGAAATATCTTAATATTATTGGTAAGTGACTCTTTATTTGAAACAATAATGTTAAGTAACATTGATTAGAATTGGTTAGGCAACATAACATTTAAGTGGAATCAATGGCCCTTATCTTAAATATTCATTAATTGTAGTATTAAGAACTATGGGAACTGGTGGTTTTTATGTTTCATTTTCTTACATGAATCTATTTATTCTAGAATGTTTTAAATTCTAATTAATCTCTGGCATATTGAACTATTCATCCTAATCCTAATCTAGACTTCTTAGTCCTAATGTTGATCTAATCATTTCCAAAGGTGTTCTTGTAACCAACATTTATGCTTTATGTCTCCAGTCCTCATATAAAGTATTGGTTTCCTTTAATAAAGATGTTCCTGTAACACAATGTATTACTAATAATAAAAGAATCATTAATTATTATATTATATTCTTAATATGTTTTCACTTAATTTTCTACCAAAGATATTTAAATACTTATATTCATCCTTTAATATCATACACATTAACATTTAAATCATAAAAACTCTTATATAAATTTAAGGTAATGCTTTAATCCCTTAATAATTTACATTTTCTAGGTTACATTCATTTTAATATTAGAAAGATAGCTTTCTCTTAATTATTAAGTTTCCTTAAACTTCTGTAATATGGTAATTGCTTCTTCTACTATTTTATATTGGTTTATCAAAATTTCCTTATTTTCTTTGTTGATATAAATCTAAATTATATAATATTCAATATATACAGCAAATCTTTTACGATATTCAATTTTCTATTCTAATTCTTTAAGATCTTAATTTAAATCTTATGAGTAAGAATTCATTAAAAAATGTAATAATGAATAATAAAACTGCATTACAAAGATTTCATAATTGATTGACACAGGAATTGTACTTAATAAATCTTATTCATTTCCATAATGTAATTATAATAATTATCTTAAAAAGATGATTATGTCTATGTTCAATTTATTCTTCTTAATTCTAAACTCCTTTGATAATTATGAAACTGGAATTTCATTAGAATTATATGAAATCTTATTTACAATTGATTCAATTTCAGGTATTAATTTTTTAATAATTATGGTATCCAAGATCTAATCTCTACTTTTATATTAATCTTTGAAAATCTCAGTATTCATCCATAACTTTAATTAGTTATCTATTTACTCTAAAATTAAAAGAGCTGTAGATATTTTCTATCAATGCAAATCCATACCAATTTATCAAAAATCGATTTGTCCTTCTACCGTATGAAAGTGTAACCTATTCAAATTTATTAATTGGTTCTGTAGTAGCAATACAAAAATAAGCATCTGAATCATATTCATTTAACCAATCCCATTTTGACTCTTCACTAATCTCACTTTCATTATCACTAGATTATGTTATTTCATTTTTTAATCTATTTAATCTTCCATTCATAATTTATTATTTTGTTTTAATGGCTTCAATCTAATATTAAGGTAAACCTCTAATAATAACTTTGTTTTACTTTTCTATTATATATTATATTAATTAATTATACCTGGATTAAATTTAACAGAGATAATAGGTTTATCTTATATTTAAATAGATTGACATTCTTTTTCAATTCTCTTTTATTCTTCCCTTAATTTCCATTCTGCTAATTCTTTAATTTTTTAAATTTCAAATTCTTTATACTTTGTTGATTTCATTTCTTCATCTGAATCATTATCTTCACTATCAGAAGAGGTAATTGATGCTATATCCCAAATATTCATTTTCTAATCTTATATCATTTACTCATAATATATATGATTTATTATTTCTTTTTTCTCATTTATTGATAGTCTTTCTATATCCTTTACAATTTTTAAATCACTTAAATATTATGTATTTTCTAAAATAAATTTAATTTTTTAATCTTCAAATTTCTACATTTCATTACCATTCTCAATACCTAAAATACTCAAATTAATTTTGTTTCTTTTTTAAATGTATTACTATTGAAAATGTGTCTGATCTTCTTACTGTAGAAATATCCCTTTTTCTATACCTGAATGAACCATATAATGTGTGCATGCCCTATTTGAATGATTAAGAAAATCAGCTATAGGAATTAGACAAGTAGATTTTAGACTCCATCCAAAACATCGACTCATTACACATTCAACTGCCCAATAAAAATCCTTTTTATCAGTTATTCTAGGTATTCCAAATACATCTTCATTATTATCAAAGATTAATTTTCCTTTTCCCCATAATCCTAATACATCATATTTGATATTTGCAAATTCCTCTAATATAATAGGATCTTCAATTTTCTTTAAATCTTCATTGGACCATGTTAATAATGTATTATTGTCTTAAATGGCTTAGATGTAAGGGTAATAAAATGACAATTCTCCTTTCTTCTTTTCATTAAACATATAAAAAACTCAGATACATATCTATTAAATACTTAACATATTGTATTCTGCATCATTAGTTTCTTCTTCATCGAACATTTCTGGATGACTAATGTAAACTTTATTAAGACTGCTCTTCTTACATTTATCAGGCGAAATTATTAATGATTAAGGTATGCAAATAATTGCCTAATAATTTCTAAATTAATACTTACAGTATTAGATGGAATGTCTTCAGAGGCAACTACTCCTGTGATAACTCCAAAAGAAGCTGGAAAATCTACACTCTTCATTAAAACTCCATTCTCAATACTCCAATCTAAAAGTCTTTTGTATTTTGGATTTTGTTTGATTTCATATGTTTTTTATTGATCAAATTCCATGAAATAATAATTAAAATATCTGAATAATCAATTTAATTTCAACATTTTAATCAAAGAGGAGTATAAATTATAATTAAGTTTAATTTTATTATAAAATAATTTATTAAACATATGGTATATTACTTTTGTTTTAAAAATAGAATTATTTTGTATTTGTAGATTGATATATATATTATAATTGTTAATATTCTTTAATATTTATTATTTATTTTTAGAATAATCAATTTCATAAGAAATAAGTTAATCATACTTTATAATTTAGGATATCAAATTTGATTATTTATATGAATGTAAAATATTCCTCTTTAATCTTTTAAATATTATTAATTTTAGACTAAATTTTAATGAAAAATAATTTATTCATTCTTATAATATGATTAAAAAAAGAAATGTTAATTAGTTTTTCGAGATCTAAAACTACAATTAAAGAAAATGAATAATTTTTAGATTACCACATTTTTATATATTTATGTATTAATCCACTTTAACTATATATTTTACTCATAATTTCTGATGAATTATAATTTTAATGAATTATTAAACTGCTTTAGAATAAATCAAAGGGTATCAACCTCATTTTGAGGATTACAATTATGTTGATCTTTTAAGCATTAAATCTAAACTACAGATTACAAACAATTATCTTTATTATGGATAATTATTTAACTAACTCAAACATGGTAGAGGTTTCATATTAAATAAATTTTAGGGATTCTCTTATCATTAAATGGACGTAAATATGAGGGTTATTGGAATGAAGATTAGAAACATGGGTATGGATGGGAATTATTACCAAATGGTTCATAATATGAGGGTTATTATTTTCATGGAAAACCTCATGGAAAAGGAAAATTTATATGGGCAAATGGAGAATATTATGTGGGAGAATGGAATATGGGAATTAGAGAAGGATAAGGTAAATTTGAATTCTCTATGCAGGGATATGGTGTGGCTTAAATGGTGAGTATTATTAAGGACAATGGAAAAGTAATTAAGCCACAGGTTTTGGAGAATACATTTAAAATGGCAATAAGTATATTGGCAATTTTATAGATTGGCTTAAAAATGGGGAAGGTTAAGAATTATTTAATAATGGAGATAGATATCAAGGGAATTACCTTAATGGATTACCTCATGGATATGGAGAATATTTTTGGAATAGTGGAGCTCAATTTCAAGGATATTTCAGAGAAGGATTGCGTTGTGGGAAAGGTATTTGGAGAAGATCAGAAGAATCACCAACTGATTGTTATTAGGGTAATTATGAAGGAGATAAGAAAAATGGATATGGAGTTTACAAATGGGCAAATGGAAATGAATATAGGGGATAGTTTATTAATGATTATAAACATGGTTATGGAGAAATGATTTACTTTGATGGTTAAGTTGTTTAAGGTAATTGGGAATTTGGAAAAGTTGTTAGTCAAATAAGAACTCAATCCGTTGAAAAAATTAAAAATGATAATAATTATCAAATTAAAGTAATTGATGAATTAAATTAAATGGCAGTAAATACTAATGAAAATAGAATAGTTCTAAAAATCTCTGAAGTAGCAAAGTAGTCAAATAATTAATATACCTCAAATAATAAAGAAAAAGTTAATTATCTAAATCCTTTGATATATGAGAATAAGAAATATACAATAAATAGTAATCCATCAACATAATAATCTCATAGAACAACAAAATTAATTAGAATTAAATAGTATACAAAAGAAAGAGAATTAAGTAAAAGTTAAGAATGTCCAAAAGTATTTAAGCCTGTTCCATAAACAGAAAGATAAAAAACATAATCTAAATTTTGTATAAAATCAATAGAAAAGAATAATTGGCAAATAAAAAACCCCAATTTATCTAATTCTTTAATTAATTGAGATCTACTGTAAATAAATTTATGATGATAATTATTCATATATTATATATATTTTGATATTCTTATATTTCTATTTACTAGTAAATTAATTTGATTAATAAAAGTAAATTAAGATATATATATATATATTAATAAGAATATATAGATACTATTATTTTGCTTATTCATTTTATCTATAAATATGAATATAATTCAAAGAATTTGTTATTAATTTAGTAATTCTTAACAAAAGGAATAATTAATAATAAATATATATTAATAATTGTGTAATATGATGTATATACTCTCTTTTAACATATACTGATTTTTCAACTTAATTCTTTTTCTACTTCAGCCAAATCTTTGGGCATTTCATCAATTTTAGTGTTGTAATATTTTTCAACTTCTAATAAAAGATTAGCTTCTTATTAAGCAACCATATTGATAGCAACTCCCTTTCTACCATATCTACCAGCTCTTCCAACTCTAAAAAATATATTTATATTTATGATACCTATGAATATATTATTCTTTGAGTCTTGGGAATTCATAATTGATGACCAAAGATAATTATTAAACATCAATACCTCTTCCCATAAGATCTGTAGAAACTAGAATTCTTGCTGCTCCTTTTTTGAATTCTTACATAACCTAAAATGATATATAATTAATTTACTTATTCTCTTTCTTTTTATTCCATTTGACTATGGATTTTACTAACAGTAAAACCTTCTGTTGTCAATTTATCATAGAGATCATCAACTGTTTTTTTGGAATTGCAAAATAATATTGATTATGAAACTGTAAGATTCTTATATAATTCAACCAAAACTTTGAATTTTTGATCTTCTTATTAAATGGCAATGTAGAATTATCTAATACCTTCCAAAGTCAATTATTCTTTCTTGACTAAAATCTTTGCTGTTCCTTCTCTCAAAAATTATTTACTTAATTCAATAATTTCTTATGGGAATGTTGCACTAAATAATGCTATAAAGTATATATGATTAATATATACCAATTTAGATATCTCCTGGTACCATTTTAAGGATTTCAGCAAAGTTATCACTAAATCCTTAATCTAACATCTAATCAGCTTCATCAACAACTAATAATTTCATGAAAGTGGCATCCAAATATTTGTTTTTCATCATATCAATCAATCTACCTGGAGTGGCAATGATGATATGTACACCTTATTTACATTTCTCTCTAGTTTCTTGAGTTGATGTTCCACCAATGCAACAAAAGGCTTCAATATTTAAATATTATCCTATTCCTTTGACAACATCATAAATTTGCTTTGCCAATTCTCTAACTGGTGCCAAAATGATGACTTATGTCTTTCTTTAATTTGGGTCAATTCTTTATAGAGCACCAATTGTGAATGTACCTGTCTTTCCAGTTCCTATAAAATATTTTTAAATTAGAGTGATTACCTGATTAAGCTTGTGCCAACACGTCTTTGCCAATGATGATTGGTTTAATGGCCTTTTATTAGATGGCTGATGGTCTTTCAAAACCATATGAGAAGACACCTCTCAATAAATCTTTGCTTAAGTTTAATTCTTCAAATGTTTCGACTTGCTTATTAATTTACAATAATCATTTACCTCTATCCAATTTTCTTGTAAATCTTATGTAGCTTGATCCATAAATATTCTAATAAAAATATTTTTATTTTCATACTTTCGATAATGTCCTTTTTATTTAAAAAAAGATTTAAATTAGACAACATAATCAAATGAAATTTAATAATACTCATAATAACACACAAAATTACTTAGATGCTTCTTTTAATCATTAATCATAAAAACATCTTCAAGAGAATGTTATATATATATTGATATTAATATTAATATAATAATTTTCATCTTTCCACACCATATTGCTATTATTTATATGATTCTCTGTATAAATTAAATTATCAATATAGCAACATTTATTATATCACCTTATCATCAATTCCTTATTTTAGTTTCTCAAGCTTATCTAATAAATTCTTATTACTTTTGCCTTAATTAATTTAAGTCTGCTAAAAGATAATTCATATAATTCAATAAATAATAAGTATATTATAGATTGAAAGTGCATATGACTATTCAATAGATAACATAATTATTAAAGAAATACAATTATAATTAAACTATGTGTATACCTATAGAAAAAGACTTATACTTGTGAAACAAAAATATATATTAGTTATACATATAATCTAAAAACTATCATCAATTAAATTCCTAAGACTTTACCTATCAATTATATATCCCCAATAAATAACCATAAATATGCAAATAATTTTAAGTTCATATTTAGGCAAGATTGAGTATTATGTAATTCTCTAAAAAGTAAGATTTCAATAATAGAAAACTTAAATATTCAATAGAAATTATTATCTATTTTTCTAGCTTTTAGATTTTCTTCTAATAATAAATCTTGGTTTGGTTTGGATTATTGTATGATTATTTAAGATAATAATTAAAGTATTATATAACAAAGTTTTTTGTATTATAATATCAATCTATATAATACAATAATTTTCTTTTATTTCTAAACTTTTTAAATTGATCATATGTAATTTATTTTAATAACACCTTGTTCCTTAGAAATCAGCCAAAATTTTAATTCTATAAGATTAATAAAATATAAATTTTTTATAAGTTCAAACGAAAATTAATTATCCTTTTAAATATTTTAGAACATTAGCAATATTATTAGTAATATATAATAATCAATTAATTTGATGCATATTATAACTATCAAATTATTATAATAGAAAAAGATATGTTATAATATTTCTATTAAAAAGAAACTTATATCTTTTGAACCTTCTGGTTCTATGTCCTTAGAACATCTTTATAGTTATTATTACTCTTATTTAAGTTGGTTTAATGTATAAAACAATGTTGATAATTACTTTTACTTTGAAATAATATGATTAATTATTATAACAGCATTAATAAAGTCAAAAAAAAAGAACAAACATATATATAATGATATAAATAGTTTAGGAAAGATAGGGTACATAATGAGAATAATATTAGAAGATTAAGAAAGATAAGAATTTGAAGTTGATGAAGTTCCATTTAGGATCTGGGAATAAGGTATTAATTCAATAACTATTTAGTTGCAAATTAATATAGATAAGAGATAGTGGTAAAATCTACCAAATAATGATTATTAGTTACTAGAATAACAATTATGGTAGACCAATATTGATAAGGTATTTCAAAAGGGTAACGGAGTACCAAAGAAATTGTTATAAAAATTAAGAAGAATGAAAATGGGGAAATCAAACAGGTAGTGCAGTATTTGTTGTAATAATTTCTTAAAAGGTAAAAGTCTATATATATTTTAGATGAAACAATAATATAATTACCTTGTAAACACATTTTCCATTAATCTTGCTTATTTTCTTGGTTTGATCATAGTACGAAATGTCCTAATTGCAGAAGTGATATATTAGAANTATAGAAAAAGACTTATACTTGTGAAACAAAAATATATATTAGTTATACATATAATCTAAAAACTATCATCAATTAAATTCCTAAGACTTTACCTATCAATTATATATCCCCAATAAATAACCATAAATATGCAAATAATTTTAAGTTCATATTTAGGCAAGATTGAGTATTATGTAATTCTCTAAAAAGTAAGATTTCAATAATAGAAAACTTAAATATTCAATAGAAATTATTATCTATTTTTCTAGCTTTTAGATTTTCTTCTAATAATAAATCTTGGTTTGGTTTGGATTATTGTATGATTATTTAAGATAATAATTAAAGTATTATATAACAAAGTTTTTTGTATTATAATATCAATCTATATAATACAATAATTTTCTTTTATTTCTAAACTTTTTAAATTGATCATATGTAATTTATTTTAATAACACCTTGTTCCTTAGAAATCAGCCAAAATTTTAATTCTATAAGATTAATAAAATATAAATTTTTTATAAGTTCAAACGAAAATTAATTATCCTTTTAAATATTTTAGAACATTAGCAATATTATTAGTAATATATAATAATCAATTAATTTGATGCATATTATAACTATCAAATTATTATAATAGAAAAAGATATGTTATAATATTTCTATTAAAAAGAAACTTATATCTTTTGAACCTTCTGGTTCTATGTCCTTAGAACATCTTTATAGTTATTATTACTCTTATTTAAGTTGGTTTAATGTATAAAACAATGTTGATAATTACTTTTACTTTGAAATAATATGATTAATTATTATAACAGCATTAATAAAGTCAAAAAAAAAGAACAAACATATATATAATGATATAAATAGTTTAGGAAAGATAGGGTACATAATGAGAATAATATTAGAAGATTAAGAAAGATAAGAATTTGAAGTTGATGAAGTTCCATTTAGGATCTGGGAATAAGGTATTAATTCAATAACTATTTAGTTGCAAATTAATATAGATAAGAGATAGTGGTAAAATCTACCAAATAATGATTATTAGTTACTAGAATAACAATTATGGTAGACCAATATTGATAAGGTATTTCAAAAGGGTAACGGAGTACCAAAGAAATTGTTATAAAAATTAAGAAGAATGAAAATGGGGAAATCAAACAGGTAGTGCAGTATTTGTTGTAATAATTTCTTAAAAGGTAAAAGTCTATATATATTTTAGATGAAACAATAATATAATTACCTTGTAAACACATTTTCCATTAATCTTGCTTATTTTCTTGGTTTGATCATAGTACGAAATGTCCTAATTGCAGAAGTGATATATTAGAAGCTTTGAAGAATTAAGAGAAATGATTTACATTTCTATGGACAAAAAGTTTATATTAAAACAATTCATGATAAAAAAAAATAAATTGGATGAAGTAATTTATTCAAATAATCCAACATCTCGGAAATTTATCTTACTTTATGCCAATAATTAGATGACTTTTCTAATTTTCAGTCTTTTTAATTTGTTCTATAATTAGATTGTTCTCTTTATTAATTGATATTATTTAATCATTATTAATACGTCTCTTTTATTCATAGTATTGATTAAGAATGATTCTTTTCTATAAATTATTTCTTTATAAATGATAAATTTTACTATTTAATGATATTTTATGTGTTAGAATGTTAAATGATTTTATTCTATTAATTTTTATAAAAAAACTATTTTATTGTTTAATTGCAACGAGAACATAAAATTAAAGTTATTATCAATATGATTAATAATAGTAATCAGAAACCATAATTATCAAAGGATGTGAGAAATAAAGGGAACTTTAGGTTATATCGTAAGAGAGATATTCCTTAAAAACATATTATCTGCAAAATATTCAGTATTATATTATATAATTTACACTAATAAATTAATAAACTCAATTTGAAAATCTAATAGAATAACTTAATACTATATGAAGGATTATTTATTAATATAAAATTGTATTAAGGCATTAGAGCAATTCAAAATAGAATCAAAATTTGCAACTGAACAAAAATAATGAAACAGAGTATATATTTTTTGTCATTTTGATATAGATAAGTTATTCGAAATATTAAGTTAATATATTTTGAAAATAAATCATAAAACTATTATAAATTATCTATGAATAAAGAATTAGCTTTTGAAGTTCTATTTGAATTATTAAAATATTCAAAAGTTGTAGGTTTAGACATTTATCTATAGACCAAAAAATATCTAGAAATTCTCCCATTTAGTAATACAATTATTAATATTGATTTTATTGATAAATAATATACTGAATTTTGATAAATTAAATGTTCGATGAATTTAATGAAGAGTTGATTAATTGTCCAGCAGGATGTGGACGCAAGTTTAATAAAGACAGCTTGATAATCCATTACAAAATATGTAAAGATGTATTCTAACATAAACGTTGTGTCTTTAATTCTTAATTAAAAAGAGTAGGATATGATTATTTTATTGGAAATCAAAAAAAATTACCTTAATTTGTATCACCTAGATCAATTAAAATTAAAACTGAAAATATTTAAATTAAAACACCTTAGATTACATCTAAATATTTATAGGTCATTTCCACAAAAAAGTTTTGTAAAGGTTGTTTGAGAGAATTTGATATTAAGATAGCTGATGATCATATATAAAAATGTATATTGAAATTGCCAAAAATTAATGGTTATTCTAAACTCAATTGAAAATATATTAAATTTAATCTTAATTAGACTTGTTCAAATAAATTAAACACAAAATTCTATTTANATGAAGTAATTTATTCAAATAATCCAACATCTCGGAAATTTATCTTACTTTATGCCAATAATTAGATGACTTTTCTAATTTTCAGTCTTTTTAATTTGTTCTATAATTAGATTGTTCTCTTTATTAATTGATATTATTTAATCATTATTAATACGTCTCTTTTATTCATAGTATTGATTAAGAATGATTCTTTTCTATAAATTATTTCTTTATAAATGATAAATTTTACTATTTAATGATATTTTATGTGTTAGAATGTTAAATGATTTTATTCTATTAATTTTTATAAAAAAACTATTTTATTGTTTAATTGCAACGAGAACATAAAATTAAAGTTATTATCAATATGATTAATAATAGTAATCAGAAACCATAATTATCAAAGGATGTGAGAAATAAAGGGAACTTTAGGTTATATCGTAAGAGAGATATTCCTTAAAAACATATTATCTGCAAAATATTCAGTATTATATTATATAATTTACACTAATAAATTAATAAACTCAATTTGAAAATCTAATAGAATAACTTAATACTATATGAAGGATTATTTATTAATATAAAATTGTATTAAGGCATTAGAGCAATTCAAAATAGAATCAAAATTTGCAACTGAACAAAAATAATGAAACAGAGTATATATTTTTTGTCATTTTGATATAGATAAGTTATTCGAAATATTAAGTTAATATATTTTGAAAATAAATCATAAAACTATTATAAATTATCTATGAATAAAGAATTAGCTTTTGAAGTTCTATTTGAATTATTAAAATATTCAAAAGTTGTAGGTTTAGACATTTATCTATAGACCAAAAAATATCTAGAAATTCTCCCATTTAGTAATACAATTATTAATATTGATTTTATTGATAAATAATATACTGAATTTTGATAAATTAAATGTTCGATGAATTTAATGAAGAGTTGATTAATTGTCCAGCAGGATGTGGACGCAAGTTTAATAAAGACAGCTTGATAATCCATTACAAAATATGTAAAGATGTATTCTAACATAAACGTTGTGTCTTTAATTCTTAATTAAAAAGAGTAGGATATGATTATTTTATTGGAAATCAAAAAAAATTACCTTAATTTGTATCACCTAGATCAATTAAAATTAAAACTGAAAATATTTAAATTAAAACACCTTAGATTACATCTAAATATTTATAGGTCATTTCCACAAAAAAGTTTTGTAAAGGTTGTTTGAGAGAATTTGATATTAAGATAGCTGATGATCATATATAAAAATGTATATTGAAATTGCCAAAAATTAATGGTTATTCTAAACTCAATTGAAAATATATTAAATTTAATCTTAATTAGACTTGTTCAAATAAATTAAACACAAAATTCTATTTATATATTCATTATGTAAAAAATAATCATGATTAATCAGCAAACTGTTTTTAAAGGTTTTGAAGTATTAGCATACCAATCTGGTATTAATTTAATCATTTATTATTAAGTCATTTTAGACATTTCTTCTGAAATTATTAAATAATAATAATACCATTTGAAAATTCAAAGAGATCACAAGCATTAAGTTTTATTGTACTTTAAATAGCTTTAAATGAACCTTAATCTCTCAACTCATCAAAATAAGGATGAGTTAAAGATTAAAAAGGAGTAAATCGAGTTTTTGGACAATAAGTTAATAATTTTGAAACTAAATCTATAGCCTTAGGATCTTTAGTTTTTAATACCTATAATATATTTACTATATTTATACTCTTTTCCAATCTCTTTATTTTATAGTAGCAAATTGATATTATTACATATCATAATTTTTATTCATACTTAAAATTTAATCTCTAGAAGGAGTTCCAAGAACTTTTACAATTTCAACCATTTAATCAACTGCTGAATCCCCTAAGAATAATGGTTCACCATTTATTAATTCAGCAATAACACAGCCTACAGACCAAACATCAATTTATGTATTATAATCAGTAGCTCCAAATATAAGTTCTGGGGCTCTATAACATCTTGAACATATATAAGCTATATTAGGTTCCCCTAATATTAGTCTTTTGGCACTTCCAAAATCACATAACTATAATTTATTAGTTTCTGGATTAACTAAAACATTATGTGGTTTGATATCTCTATGACATATTCCTAATATAGAAATATAACTATGAAATTAATAATATTAATTACGCAATAGATCTTAACAATTAATAACTAAAAATTTTAACTAAAAGTTCAGGCATCTTTTTAAAATCTTTAATAAATGATTTATTATAGGAATATAGAGTGTCTTAGAAATACTCCATAACTACATTTAAATAATTTTCATCTTTATTCTCTGCTGGTGTATAGAAAGCATATTTCATTTTCAATACATTTTAATGATCTAATTCTTATAATATTTATAGTTCTCTATTTTTATATCTCCTATCTTGCAATACTTTTTTGATAGCTACTATTTCTCCTGTTTCATTGACTTTAGCCTGCAAATATTTATATATATTTTACTTTGTAAACAACTCCAAAAGATCCACTTCCTACAACTTTTAGATTTGTATAAGTAAAATTGCTATAATCATATCTTTCAGTTGTTGCAGGCATTAACACAGACTTAGTACTATTCTTTTCTGTAGAAAGAGGTTTGCGAGATTATTTTTTTATTGTCTATTATTGGAATGATTTTAGTGGATTATCAAACTTTCCAACATAAATAGATGTTGTAGGTTCATCTTTATTTTTCTTAAAAGACTATTTTGCCATTTGATTCATTTTTAAACGAGTTTTCAGGTTTGAAATATCTTATAATGTTTTAATCTCTTTATCCATTTCTTCAACTTCTGTAACTACTCTTCTATTTTATTCATCAGACTATCATTTTATATACATTTATGTACTTATTTCTTCATTTATTAATTCAGCATCTTCTGAAACATTATTTTAACGTAATTTTTAATTATATATAAATAATTCAAACAGTCATCTCTATTTTTATTTAGCTTGTATATATTACAAATATTCCTATTTTAATTAAACATAGAATATTACTTCTTTGCTCATTTTTATTGTAAACACTAATTCATCCTATTATGTCTTACTCTTGACTTAAGATGTCTTAACCTGTTAAGCTTACTTTTATGCCTTTTTATTATTTTAAGCAATAGGAGTAGCCTATTTTTGTTTATTTGTGCTATTATAATTGCTAGAATTAGTCATTTTATTTGGAGGTGATTGAGGTCTTTTTTGTTATACTTAAACGAATTCTGTTACTTTTTAAACATTTTATTAATTATCCTTAACAGGTGGAGGTGTTGTATTCTTGATAGGAGATGATCTATTGATTAAATTATTTATGTACTGCTGATTATAATTTTAGGTTTCCTCATATATTAATCTATTAACATCAATGTGTGGACTTATTAATTTTCTTAATCTCAATTTCATTTTCTCAAAATATCCTATACGATAGTCAGCATAATTTCTATCATAAAATTTATCAAAATCATCCATTCTACCACGAATCTATTATTATTATGTTATTATTAACTCTAGCTTATAATACTATTAAATCTTAGTATGCTTATTTATTTCCTTTTCTAACTTCATCACACAAATCTAATTATAAGATTATAATAAATACGAATATAATGTGTACAAATCTATTCTACTTCTTAAGCTATGCTAGGCAATAAATCTAATCTTAAGACTAACCATTACTCTGTACTCATTATTATTTAATTAATTAAATTTTATAATCATTTCCATTTGATTTTTTCGACAAAATATTTTTCTATAATTATTTTTCCTTCTTTATATTTCTCAGTATCTCTAAATGCTTTTATCTGTATATTAATAACACTTTTAATTACATATTTCCATCCAATTATTTCACAACAACCATTACACATAAGGTCTTGAACTGTGTGTTTACCTGTCAACAGGTCTTTGTCCACTGGTAATCCTACATGGTAATTTATTCTAACTTAATATAAAATATTACCCTTTGTCAAATAAATAGGCTTATCCTGTACCTCCCTTGAAATTCTGAAAATTTAAACTAAAACTATACTTTTGATATTCTATTTTAATAATTTGTTAAGTGTATTCTACATTTTTTACATACATAGATCCTATTTCCATCTAAATATTCTAAAATTAGTCTTCCCATACTTAATTAAATATTTAAGAAGAAAGATTATATTATAAAATTTTGCATTCTAAAAATGTGTATATATTGAATTATATTATTATACAAATATACATAATAAACATCAAATCAGTCAGTTCCTATAATATAAGAAATTTCAATAAAATGTTAATTACTCTTATTGTTATTTATGATTGCGAGATTAACCTTCTTATTCAAATTCAATTATTATTATTAAGAAAAAGATTACTATTATTATTATTATTAATTTCCCTATTTTTCATTCTGTTTAATATCTATAAAAGAACTGAATGCTTCATTAGGTATAATATCATTGATAATCCTCATCTTATAATTTGTAATAAATGATTATGTTTTTTCCTTTAAATAGTCAAATAACTTTGAAATTATTGAGGCTATAATTCCTATGATACAATTTAGAAATATCTATCTAATATAATTATTTTATTATTGTTCTATTATTCTCTGATGAGTAATAAAATACAAAAAATCTTAAGCATTATCTGGATTATTAATGATAATTGCCTCTTATACTTCCTATTTCCTTTTACTTGATTAGATATTGTTTATTATAACAATTTTATTAAGATGTTCTAAATACCATTATATAATATTAAAATTTGAATCAAATGTGATAAAAGAATTAGTATAAACTTATCTTATACATGGAATGTCTTCATAAAATCTATTCATTTTAATTGGCAAAAATTTAAGTTTATTATTAAGATATTGCCATATAGTAACAGATCTATCATTACATGCTATAGCAATCACTTAATCACCTATTATCTCTATACTTGTAATACAATCTTTATGTTATTTGATTATTTAATCTATTTTTATAGTAAAAGTGTTGTCAATACTAATAATATAATTAAATAATATAATTGTTCCTTTCTCCATACCAACAATAAAATAATTATAACTACCCATAGTTTAACACTATTAAATAGTATGTATTTCTTATTCCTTTTAATCTTTTATTTTATATTAACATTAAATAGTAATTTAATTAGTCATAATATCAAATTGAACAAGAGAGATTATTCTAACCACAAATTGCAATAATAGGATTCAAAAGCACTTTTAGATTTGCAAAACTTTATTTGCTATTTCTTGATTCACTAATAAATGGATTGTAAAGTAATTCCATACATTATATATATTACTGTTCTTTGGTCTACAATATTAATTATGATTCTAATCTCCATAAATTGGACTCTATCTTATAAATCCATACATAAATTGAATTGCTATCTCCTGCAGTTAAAATGATATTTTAGTTCTTAATTACTAATATACAATGAGGAATGATTATTGGCAATTATTATTAATTATCCAAATGATTAGGTTTGATGCTAAATTATCATTAAGTCATGAGATTAAATTTAGTATAACCATAAGTTTCACTTTTTAATTTAATAGATGTATTTGTATTATTGAATTATTGACCCATTCCAATAATATTATCAATTTCATTAAAGACGGAATAAGAATTAAATGAAGAGGATCTACTTATTCTAATATTTTCAATAATCTCTGATTAAGCAATACTTTAAGTTAATGATATTGATTGTATTAAGAATATTTTTATTATCATACAAATGGATATTAGATGTCATAGAATAATATTTACTCCAAAGCAAAGTTAATATATTTTCTGAATATTCTATGATTTTATCCTAAAATTCTTTGTAAATATTATGATTAAATGATCCAATAATTTATTATTCTTTTGTAATTTATAAACTATTTTCTTTAGCTAAAATTTCTAATTCAGGTTGCATTCTTAATAGACATTAAAATATTCTTATAATTAGTTCATATCAATTTATTTGTAATGTTCCTCAATATGAACATTACTTTCTTATTAATTTAAAATTGATTTAATCTAATCATATGATTACTTGTATGCAGTATAATGTTTATCTATTGTGTTTTAAAATTCTACTAATTTATCAATCATATTTTATTTTTAGAAATCTATTTAATTTATAATTTCAGTCTTAAATGAAATACTTCTATTCTAAATATTCTTCTATTCTAAATGCTTTATTAAAAAAATATTATACTATTCAAGTATTTTATCAATTGCTTTATCATAATCATATATTATTTTCTCCTATATTGTATTGAAATTACTAATTATTTTGTTCATTTATTATTTGCAATACTCAATTTATTTGGTGTCTATGATTCATCCAAAAAATATATACCAAAATTAGGTAATAATAATTTATTAATGAAATAGCTTAAATTGTCAAATAATTGAAAATGATAATTTTTATTACATTATTTTATCTCACATAGTGTAGTGTTACAATCTAACAGAATTTATTAATACAATAAAATCTTAGAAATTAAGGACACATATGATTTGAACAAAAATGAGTAAGAATTAAATCTGAATGTCTCATACAAAATTTATCAAACATATAAAATAATTATTAAAATCTTATCAATAGATAAAAATGTAAAAATAATATGTTTATTTATTTTCTTATGAATATCTCAGATTTTGTTTTATTCTTAGGTTTCTGGTTCCTTTTATTTATTTTCTTCGTCAAATTCCAAATTTGGAATATAAGCTCCACCTTCATTCTTCTTAATGCAATGGAATCCAACTAATTTGCACCATAAGAATAGATCAGCATCTAATTAAGCAGCTCCAAGATATTAATCATTTTTATTAATAAATAAGTATTTATGATCGCAAAATCTTTATAAAGCTAATTATAAATAATAAGTGTATCCAGCTCCTACGACTATTAAGATGAGAGTAATAAATAAGTTTGATCTTGTTAATAATCCCAAAAATCCTGAAATGACTGCTGATACAATCAAAACTGTAAAGAATTATTTCTTTACAACTAAAGCAATATCTTAATTTTCACCTAAATATATATAATTAATTGATTACTAATTCCTTTCTTAATTAAAAATAATAAAAATAGAATTACGATTCCAAATACTAATTGAATTAATTCAAATTTTATTGATTCAAAATGAATTGTAAGGTAAACCATCAATAAGATTTTACTAGCTGAATGAACAATACAGAATCCAAAATTTTTAGGAACCTAATATATAAATATATTTTCTACCTTATCAACAGATCCTGGACAGAATTGAACAATTAAAATTGATACTATGTATAAAATAATTGTCAATTATTCTAGGAATGGAATAAATGTAAGAATGGATCCAAAGAAACCAAGTTAAAGAATCAACATTGATAATAAGCTGCCTACTAAATATTATGCAGCAGCAACTGTTAAAGATTGTTATTAGGCAACTTAAGCTTAATTTCCAGTAAAGGCAAGCATTTCTTAAGCCTTAAGAATTTATTCTTATGCTTGTTTCTCAGCTTCTTCAAGTTTTTATCCTCCTTATCTAAAATATATCTTTAATCATGAATACTCTTTAATCTTTTTTTCCATTTCTTCAGCTTTTTTGGCTCCTTCCAAGGCTGCTGGTATAGCTGCTTATACTAGAGTAGTATCTTCTTCTCTTCTTTCACTCATATATTATAAATAAAAATAAATATCTCAAAAACGAAATATGTAATTTACAGTTCAATCCTTTTTCTCCTGTTCATTGTATGTATGATAAATCTTCTCCCATTTAATTATTGTGTTTTCTACATTATCAATAACATCCTGCAATTGTTTTTCCTATAAATGTTGAATTTGCATAAAATTACATAAAACTCATTTAAACTAGCCCATAACGGTCTAACAATAACTTTGAAAAAACCCATTTCATTTTTTGCCATTATTTCTTGTTTGTCTAAGTCTTTCATAAATGGAGTTTAAGTAATTTAACGAGTTCCTTCTTCATCGAATTAAGCTTTAAATTCCATGTTGACTTTCTCTGTCCAAGCTTTAGACAATTCAAATACTTTTGCAGCACCACTAAAATCTGAAGTATGAACTATCATTCCTGTAAATAATTTAACATCTCCATCCATCTTACCAAACATTTTATCTTAATTTTCTTTACTTTCTTTCACTCTTTATTCAAAATCTTTAATTAAACCAAAATGTTATTTTATATCTGTGAATAAAATATTTTCAATGAGTGTTTATCTAAAAATTTACAAATCCTCAACACTCAATCCTGTTAATATATTATATTTATCTTAATTTAACAATCTCAAAGTAACTGCTGCATGATGATTTTCTAAAGGCTAACATATAAATCAAATAGATTACACTTTTATCCAAGTATCGTGTTGCTAATTTGCTTTTACTATTGATTTCAAATTGATTCGTTCTTCCTGTATGAGAAATATCATGACATAAACCAGAAATCACAGTTGCAAAATGCACAATTTCACTCAAATATTCATGTGCTCTTGGTAAAGAACATAAGAAATGACAACTATGCATTACAGTAATTCCATGATCAAAATTATGAAAAGGATTCTTTCTCTTATTATATTTTCTCTCAACTTCCTTAATAAATTTCATCAAAACTTCTTCATTCATATCATAATTGTCAATCCAATCATTTTTTTTAATAATATGATATACTAATTTAGCTTTCATGTTTTCCTAATACTATTAATTAATAAAACTATATAATTACAGAGAATATATTAAATTCGAATTTATCAATAGTTTTATCCTCATATAATGTGTCCAAATCATCATCTTCTTCTATCTCTAATGCTGATTCTATAGATTTTATACGCTACTTAGATGCTTAATAATTAAAGGCTTTGATTTACTTACCCAACATTTGGATACTTAATCTAGGCTTTCTTGTTTTCATTGTTTATAATGAATTAGTTGATTATTATTATTATTCTTAATTATCTAAAGATGACTCTTCTGGTATAAATAAAGAAATATAAGAATTTTTAACACTTGGATTTGACTTTTGTAATTAAGATATGAATTTGAATGTTTAATGTTTATTATATGAACGTTGAATCGATTATTTTATTTCATCTTCTAATTACTCTTCATTTTTCAAGTTTTTTATATAATCCTTCATTCTAGATCCTTCTTATAAATGAAATATTATCACAAATCCTTTATAAACTTGATCAACAACCTTTAAAAATATTTCAAAATCTTCATGTTAAATGTATTCATTCTTCTTTTTCATCATAAATTCATCTAGATCTATATACTTTAAAATCCTTTCATCCATAAATAATTCTTTGTAATTTGGAGTCTTTTTATCTGGAGAAAATTAAATATTGTATTTTTATTTTAAAGTTTCCCAAATATAATGATTCAAAAATAATAATCTTCCATTTTTATCAAAATCAAATAGAATAGTATCTGAAGATCTTAAAAAATACTTATAATAAGCTGTTTTCTCATGACATAATCTTAAATGTCTCTAATATTTAGATTTCAAATTTAATATTTCTGTATAAATATATTAATGATCTTATTTATTTAGATAAAACTCTTCCAAAATTAAAGCAATTGGATTTCTGCATTCCATTTCAATTCTTACAGAATTATCCATATCAATCTTTTATCTTCCATCTTCAGAAAAAGCATAATCTTTCTTAATTTTAAAATGAGGATCCAAAGCCCTAAACATTTCATCAATTAGAATATATTGGGATGATTCAACAAAACTTAAAGCTATATCTAAAATTTAATCTGCAAACTACACTGGATTAAAGTATTGTACTCTTGCTTACATAATTACATCAATCAAGAAATTGGTTAAGGACAAGACTTCATCCTTGAATCCGTATTCATTAGCTTCACTATTATTAAATCATATATTGTACTTTATAAATCTTCTTAACAATTTATTTCTACCTGGTTTATTCCAATAGAAGAAGAAAAAAGTCTCTTATTTATTCTAATTAATAAATCTTATAATAGATAATTCAGTAAACTAAGAATTTAAATCCAATACCAATTCTAATTACTTTGTTTACTTTTCATTATTTTAAAAGTTATAAACAATGTTAGGTTTAAGATGTGAAAAATTTAAGAAAAATACTTATTACTTATATTTCTCTATTTATTTGATTGAATCTTTTTCTGTAGAATAGAAATCCCATTCATCATTTCTTTTAATCAGAAAGTATATTTCGTCTGAATCAGTTAATTCTTTAATAATCGATTTAACTACATTCACTAGATTATTGTATGATAATTCTTCCTACATTAATAAATAATGTGTATGTAGACTTCCCAAAAATAGACTCTATAATAATTGTAATTTTTATACTTTTAATTAAACATAAGTTTATTTAATTTAACTGATTATTTGAAGATGATATTTACTTTTTAACTGAACACTAGTATCTACTTAATCTGATTTATCATCTTATTACTCTGAAATTACTCTACCACAAACACTAATATTTCTACATCTTACTGGCGATTCATTATCTAATTCTTATTCATATTAAATCCCTAAATATTTGTTGATTTAATCCCTTAATTAAGTTAATTTTTCGACATCTGTTGGAACAAATCGTCCTCCATTTGTCATATGTATAGATAGCATTGTGTCTAGTTATTCTATTAGTTGCAAAATGAAAGGAGATAATGACTTAATTTTATATATATGATACTTCTTATTTGTTTTCGACTATAGGATCTTCTTGTTAAAATGAAATTTAACGAGCACTTACGCTAAATTTGTTACTTTTATTTTTTTCTAAATGTTTTATATGAGGCACAAAGGTATCCTTTTATCTTTGATTGGCATACTAAACTAATTTTTCGCAAAATTATTATTCCCTATAATTCATACTCTTTTTTTATTTTACATATCTTTATTTCCATATTTGCTAACAATCTCCATTATGTTTTTATCTTTTCTTAAAATACTTTATTCTAATTCAGTTTTTTATTTTTTATCAATTACCTTCTCATTTACTAAATTATTTATCACTATAAAAAATTAAGTGTATTGAGGAAGCCTTGGTTCCATAAATATCTAATACAATATAATTTATATATATATATAAATATTATCAAAATCAATACTAATTCATTATCCTATAGTCAATTATGTACTTCTTCTCATCACTATACTACTTTTAGAAGCAGGTACTAGAATTGGTACTGATACCACTTTTCCTAATATTGGATTAAAAACATCTAGACTTGGTTTTTTATCTGGTGTTACTAATTTATTTAGTATACTAAGTTACATGTATGCGTAATAATAGAGTGTCGTTTGTTTTCAAGGTTAGGATTATACGATTTTCTTAAAGAACAACCCATCCAATTTACTATTTTAAATTTAATTATATAGCTAAATATACTTAAAACTCTTTATGCTTAAAAATTTAATAACTAATCTTCATTATCAGTATTAAATTCAGTATTTTATTAGAAGCATTAATTAAATAAATTATTTCCATCTCCATCTGTATCATATATAGAAAATTCAATTTAAAGTGTATCATTCTGTAAGAAAAGGAACTTTTGTTTTCAAAAGTTTCAAATAATAGTCTTATAAGTGGAATAATACAGCAAAACTAAAATTATACATTAATAAGGACAACAAATCAATAATAATTTTAATCTTAAATTTCTAAAGAAATAAACATAATAAAGAACTATGATCATTATAATAATATATTATTTCGTTTGTTTAATTGAATAAAAGAGGGTGCGAGGGTTTCCCCTCACTAGCAGAAATTGAGCGATAAAGCCTTTCCAAACGGAAAGTTTTGGGGCCTCACTGACGCCGGTTGTGCGATGGCCAGCTTAACCCCACACTACTGATCTGCATGATCATCAGCAGTGCTCGCCAGGTAAGTAAAATTTATATTTAAAAAAATTGTCTTATATAATTTTATATAAAATAAAATATTATGGGTTTATTAAGATGAATTGATTTTGTTTAATTTCAATAATTAGAATTATGTAATAAAATAAATTTGATTATTCATTATCATTATTTAATTGTCAAATTAAGAAAAAGAAACTTATAGGTTTGTTTAATCGATATATTTATTTATTTGAAGACAAATTAGTAATTAATAAAGATTCAAAAAAAGGATATCCAATGAAAATCTACTCATGGACTTAAATTAAGAAAGTTATATGGAAATATAAAAAATCAAAGAAAATTCCTAATACCACAACTCTCAGAAACATTATTATTGTTACAGAAAAAGTACAAAAGAAATATTATGGAGATTCTGAAACATTATTAGCTTTAAAAAGAATCCTAGCTAAATTTGTATATCAAGAGAGTATCTAAGATGAATTTGAGCGTTTACAAATCTTAGGATAAGGCAGCTATTCACTTGTTGTTTAATTAAGACATTTACATTCAAATTTATAATTTGCTGCCAAATGTATTGATAAAAAATAATTATCCAATATTGAAAATGGAATAAAGGCTGTCTAAAATGAAATTTATATCATGAGAATACTTAGTCCACACACTTAAATTGTTAATCTCCATGAAGTTTATGATGGTGATAATAATATATATTTAATTATGGATTTTTGTTAAGGTGGAAGCCTTTTAACAGAAATCAAAAAAAGATAGTGTAAATTTGATGAATATGAAATATAATAGGTATAATAATATTTTTATTTAGATTATGGAAAATATTCTATCAGCTATTGAGTATATTCATAGCAAAGATATAATGCATAGAGATTTAAAACCAGAAAACATTTTATTTTCTAATCTTAATGATTTTTCCACTCTAAAAATCGCCGATTTTGGCTTATCTGCCATTAGTAAACTTACTCCCTACTTATTTCCTAAATGTGGCACACCTGGATTTGTAGCTCCTGAAAGTATAAAATAATAATAGAACAAGTTGCTAATATGAATGATAAATCTAGGGGATATAGTAAAAAATGTGATATTTTTAGTTGCGGAGCTATATTTCATCTACTTTTATTGGGAAAAGAAGTATTTTAGGGTAAAGGAAATGCTGAGATGCTTAAATTGAATAAAGAATGCAATATTAATCCTACTGATGCTTTATATAGCACTTTGCCTCCATTAACCAAAGACTTATTGTAAAATCTTTATATTATATTGTAGATTTAAAATGTTGGAAGTTAATCCTGAAAATAGACATGATGCTTATGAACTTTTGCAACATTAATACTTTAAAATTTATTAATTTAACAAATTAAATGACTTAAATGAATAGGAAATTATGAAATAGTGATTTAAAAACATAATAAAAATAATATCTTAAATTTATGTTAATATCAATTTTTTTATCCATCATCCTCCTCCAATAATCTGTGGTTATTTTTGTAAAAATTAAGGTTGCATCAATGGTTAAGCCATCTATTAAGCCAACTAAAATTTAATGATATTTAAATACCAACTACTCAAATTATGGAACATTCTATTACTATTATGGTTATTATAAAAATCCATTTTATTATTGTTATTATTATTATTATTATTATTATTATTATTATTATTATTATTATTATTATTATTGTTGTTAAACCTACTACTAAGGAATCTATTAATACGATTATTATTATATATTTTAGTATTAAACTGGCTAAGGAATCTATTATTAGAAAGCTTAGAATTATTATTATGGAATCTATTATTATTAAAATTATGGTATTTGCTAAGGTATTTAAGATTAAACTAATTATTATGGCTGTGCTTATGGTATTTACTACTGATTCAATAACTACTGTTGTTATTAAAGAAGTTACTATTAAGTTAATTATTGAGGAATTTATTGCTAAGCCATTTATTATTATTATAGCAATTACTATTAAAGCAATAATTATTATGGGTTCAAAATAGGTTAAGTAATAGGTTAAGCATAAGCAAGTGGTTATTGCAAAGGAATTTGAAATTATTGTTATGTTTAAATATTCTCATTCTTTACTATTGTTGGACTTGATTAAAATGATAATGGATTCAAAATTTACTATTAAAGTAGCTGTTATTGAATTTATTGTTATTATTATTGCAGCTACAATAAGTAAAGCATTTGTGCCTACTATTAAGGAGTTAGGTAATTAGAATCTACAACTTATGGAAAAAGTGATGGCACAAATACACCCTAAGTCTATTGCAACATAGATATTTGCTAAGTCAGTTAATTTTATTTTTCCATGAATTGCTTTATTAATTGTTCTTGAGCCTGTAGTCTTAAATCGTATTAAGATAATTAATCAACTTGTTAAGGTTGAGGTATATATTAATTTAAATTACTTTAAGTTCCTACTTGTAGAAAACTGAAGTCTTTCCCATGAGCTTTAGTCTTTTTTACTATGAATTCAACTTCTTCTCCTTCTCCTTCTCCTCCTTCTTAATCTCCACCACCCTCAGCTTCGCATGCTCCACCTCCTTCTACTTCTTCTCCTCCTCCTTCTCCTCCTTCTTCTTCTTCTTAAGCTGCTTCTGCAGGCGAAAAACTACATTTACAAACCAAGTTCTCAAAGAATTCTGGCCCTTAAACCTAAACGAATTGCATTGGATGCTATGTGTTGATCCCTCTTTATTTGATTTTAATTTGCTATTAGACAAATGAATAAAATTCTTAAGTTCTTTCTTCTTCTTAAACACGTAATCTCACATTCAAAGATGGATGCCACGGTTTATATCCTTTGGGTTAAATTTTTAACAGATCAGATAAGGCATCATCAACTGTGATATAACTAGAAAGCTCTAATAATTTTTAGTCATAAATACTAAGTGCTTTGTGATAGTGATCCTACCAATAAAAACAAAATAAGCATTAAATAAAATTAATAAAACGGATTTATAATTTAATTTTGAATTTAAGCATTAAAACTCATTAGATGTAGAATTAATTTTAGAATTATATTTATACATAACCATCCCATATTGAATCTGCAATGAATTTATTTGTATATTTTAATATTATCATATTTGTTATGAAATTATTATTCATGATTTATGTGTTATTTTATACATTGACGGTATATATCTTTAAAGAAGGGCTTAGGAAAAAAATCCAAGAAAAGATGTTCCTATGACAACTGCTAAAACAACCCAATTGAAACCTTCGAAACTGTATTAATATTATTAGGAATACTTACGTGCCTTCTTTAATATCGATTACATCACACCAAGTCGCTCTTTAAGGGAATATAAATGATACTATTGCAACAACAAAACCAAGAGTTGTCCATAAGGTTAATAAAATGTTTTTATAGTATTTTACTTTAAAAGGATTTGATATGTAGATAGATACTCCAAAAGACATGAAGTAATACATTAAACTTAAAAACATGATTGAATTTAAGTATCCTTCTCTTTAAAATTTTTCAATAGGTTTAGAATATTCAAAGTATCTATCTGTGGTAGTGAGAATACCGTAATTAATACATAAACTAGATTATTGAAATTATACTAATACCCTAAAACAGCAAAGAAAATATTAGTATAGATTTGAATTTGATTTTAATAGGAGAATTAATCATCTAATGGTATATATTCTGCTAATTCAGTTGCAGGAGAAGAAATGCATAGGAAAATTAATAAAGGAATATTGGAAATGAATCCAACATAAACAGTTTAAAATTCAGCTAAAACAATAGAAATTAATGTTTACAAAAATTCTATACTTCTAAAAACATAATGGTGACAGCAGCAAATTTAATTCCATTAACACTAAGTTGGTATTAAAAGACCTCAATAATAGTCATTATGGCTGCTTTTCCTTATGCTAAGACTTAGATACAACATTTTAATGAAGTTGATTTTGAGCTAAATGGTGCAGTATAAGAAGCATCAGATTCACTAAATGAGATTCCAACTTATGCCTAAGCAATAGCAGACTAATATATAAATAATGAAATATTTTACACAATCATTAGCACCATCTCCAGTCATCATGACTTATCTTCCCATTTCTTGGAGTAATGCAACAATTTATTTTTTTTATTCTGGCTTTTATCTGGCAAAAACTCTAGTCTTAGATATTAATTTCTTAGTCATTTCTTTCATTTTTGTATCATCAAATTCAATAGAATTATTATCTGAGAAAATTTAATTAGATGAATTATTTTATGTCATACTAAGAATAGTGTCTCTATTAGGAATGGTAACAGTTATAAATTTAGAAATAAATTCTAAAAATTTACCAGTAATAGAAGTCATCTTAGGATTTTGAATAATTTATTCTATTAAATTTTAATTTTCTATGGCGTTTTCATCATAATTAGTTTAATTATCATTATCAAAGATGACTATTTATCTTTTTGATGAATTATAATCTAATATAACAACTTCAGAGTTTAAATCAATAATTCCAGAAATTTTAGCACAATAAATAGTAGTTAAAGGACTATCACCTGAAATCACTTTAATATCTAATCCACTGTTTCTTAATATTTATATTACTTAAGGAGTATCATCTTTAAGAGGATTTTCTAAAACAAAAATTCCAACAATATTTAATTATGTTTCCAATTCTTCTCTCTATAAATCTAATTGGTTGTTATTTAATTTACGATAACCTAATCCTAAAACTCTAAATCCATTTGATGCATATTTCTTGACCTCATCTAAAACAACTTACTTTTTATCTTGAGATTATTAATTAATCATTTCAGGAGAACCTTTAGAAAATAAATAGAAATTAGTTCCATCTGTTGCTATGACACTCATCATTTATCTTGCTGAACTAAAATCAAAGATCTTAATAATTTCAAATTCTTATTAATCTTTTTTAACTGAAAAGAAAGATTTGCCTTCAAAATTAATCTTCCAACCAATAAAATTTAACATTTCAATTTCTAAAGGATCTCCCTGTAATTCTCCATTAATTAATAAAAGATGATGACAACATGCTAAAATATAATTACCAATTTATTCCTATAAAATATAAATATAATTTACTAATGATTGATCATGAGTCCAAACTTTTATTGCTTTCAATCCTAAAGTAGTTAGAGTTCCTGTTTTATCAAAACAACAAGTATCAATTCGTCCAGCAGATTCAATCTTATCAGCATTACTACCATTAATGCCAATTGAACCCAGTCTAATTAAACTAGCTGTTTTACAAATATTAAAAAATATTGGCATTGATGGAGGTATTGACCAAACAATATTATCAAGAAATCTTAATACTAATAAACTTGTTTTAAATTCCATAGGTATATATTTAATTAACATAAAACCATAAACTACAGCTATTATTGTTGCAAATGATAAAATAAATTTAGCAGCTTATATATAAAATCTTTATGATGGAGGTGCTGGAAATAAAACATTTCTAAAATATTATCCTCTTAAAGAACTAAATCCAGTTCTAAGTACTATTGCTACATTTTCTGTTGTTGAATTTACTTTTACAATACTTGTCCCTTCAAATAAACAATGTTAATTTAATGTTTCAAAATTAAATTTAGCTGAATGATCAGGTAAGGATGTTTTAGGAATTGGAACATTTTCTCCTGTCAATGTTGCTTCATTTACCATAACATCTCCTTAAAGAATAGCACAATCACAATTCAATTATTATCCTTCTTATAATATTATGTAATCTCCTGGAAGTAATTCAGATCCATTCACAGTTCTTAGAGTGTCACCCTTCAAAATTACATTCTGATGAATATTAGCTAATTTTTATAGGAGACTCCTTGATCTTCTATATAAGATATAATTGACTATAACTGCAATTGCAGTGAATGCTAATATAAGTATTGGAAATGTAATTGAATTTTGAGCAAACCATACAGCAACGGCAAAATATTAGAGAATATTAAATGGACCAGTTAGGTGCTCAAATAAAAACTCAGCTAAGGGTTAAATGGGAATTTAGAGTTGACATTTCCCATAATATTATATTTTTAAATTTTGAGTTAATACATTACGATTCGCTATTATATCTTTAATTATCTTTCCGTCAGTTTCAAATTCAATTGGTTGATAACATTAAGTTTTTGGATCAAATGCATATTTAAGAAGTCTAAATTTCAAACCTATAATACCTGAATGTAAAATAATAAATGCCATTCATTTATTATTTTTCTAATGTAAATTATTGACCATTCTATGTATCTACCCTATAATGTGTTCCTGTCTCTTCAACATTGCAAGGAGTAAATAGAAACCAGTTATACAATTTTTTACTCCATCTCAAGGCTAATGCAAACATACAACCTGTAATAATGGAAATAATAATCTAAATTGAATATAAACCTTTACAATCAAAATAAGTCTGATTCTAAGGAATCTGACAGGAGTAACTTTTATAAGTGGATGTTGTCCCTCAATTTCTGCATTGTTAACACGATAAGACATAGTAAATATTTGAAAAGTTAATATATATTTATTAATAATCCTAACTTAAAAAATTTATATTCAAAAGATTTTTATCGATTATATAATATTTAATCATATCATTACTCCAATGAATAAATCTTTAATTAATTTTCATAAGTGATTATTGATAATTTTTACTAATTAATTTAGCAAATCCCTTTGGCAGCTGAAATCTTTTATTTCTTGATTGGTTAATCAGAAGAATCAATACTCCAAATTACTGTTGTATCATGTGCACAACTTATTAAATGATTGCTCTCTTCAATCAATATCAAATTCACAATTGGACCATTTTGAGTTCCTATTGCAAGAACCTAGAAATAATTCTAATTTGTATTCTGTCTATCCCAGACTTTTATTGTTGAATCCCAAGAAGCACTCACAAATCTTGATTAATTAATAAAACATATAGCATTAACTGATTTATTATGAGCCTTATCTATTTTCTAACATCTCCATTTCTCATTAACAACACTCCAAACATAAATTGAATGATCAATACATCCAGTAACCATTAAATTAGATAATCTATTGAAATTTATGCACAATGTTACTCTTGGAGAATCTACAATTGTTTATGCTTTCTGCCATTTATTTTAAACATTTAAATACCAAATAATAATATTAGTATCCTAACTTCCACTGGCCAATATATTTTCAATTCTGTTTAAACTTAAACATATGATAGAATCTAGATGACCTTCCAAAGTTTAATCACAAAAAAGACCTTCTTGCACTATTTTCCAAATCTTTATAGTATTATCTTCGCTTCCTGTTATGCAGAAATTAGATAGTAGAGATGATCTTAAGCAATTAACTGTTCTTTAATGACTTGTATATTCTTCTTTCAAAAATACATTAAAATTGTTATCAAATTTAATAATGGCCAATTCATTTTAATCATTATCATATTTATAACAACCAAAAATTAGTGTTTAAAGTTGTCTATGATAATCTATACATTTTATATTTTCAATATTATTTAATTCTTTTTTAATTATGAATTGTCCATCAGTTTTAACAAATAGATCTTAAGGAAAAAAGACTTCAATTTCTTGGTTAAATTTCACATAAGGAATGATCTTATGAAGATGTAAAGAAATTTCCTTAAGTATATTAATATTTTTTTGTAATTACTTGGCAAATTAAATTTAATTGTTTTTTTCATTTTGTTTTTATATAAGATTTTCTCCTTTTTTTTCTAATTGAATACTTAATAACTCACCTAATTATTAATAATCTTCCAAAAGTAAAGTGTTTTATTTACCTAAGAAATATTGAAATACACTATCATTAATAACAGTCTTTTATGTATTCATTTCTTTTTCAATCTCCATTTCTATTTGTGTAAATGCTTACTTTAAATTTTCAACAACTTTGTTTTTCATTAGGAGATATTCTTCTCTATATTTTTCAAGAACTGTTTTTTAATTGAAAGGTTAATTTTATTGCTAATAGAGATAGACAAATGCTTAATGTATAGATAAAGGATTATCTAAGAAACATTCATCACATAAAGTTCTTTGAATTTTAGGAACATTTTCTTTTATATCAAGAAATCTTATTGGGTTTTAATGTTTAGTACATAGAGGATATTCAGATTAAATCATATTATTTTTTCAATTAATAAATTGTATATTGTGCTTGCAAAGAAATTTATATTATTATAAATATTTAGCGGTTAAACTATCTGCCATGTATAGAATACCCCTTGATGATTATAATTCAAACTTAGAAACTAAATTCAATACTTGTTCAAGCACTAGAAATTGTAATTAACCCAAGTTTAATTTTTCTACTGACAGAACATCAAGAGCAATGTAATGATTCAATTAATAAAATTTAGGTCTGGCAGAAGTTGCAATGTCAAGAATTAATTTGATGTCATGTGTTTTTTAATGGGAGTTGAACTTGAAAGATTGAATTAAGAGAATGATAAATTAAAATATCAAAACCTAGAGATTTAAGAAAAAACTTATGACAATAAAAATTATGAGTTTTAGTTAAAAGACATATCAGAAAGATTAATTAAGAAGGAACTTCAATGTCAACAATTAGAAAATCAATTAACTGATGCAAATAAAATGATAGCTTAAAAGGAGGTATTGGTCCAAAATTAATATTAATAAATGAATCAGCAATTATAAGTTATTTAGTAATTATAATACACAATCAAATAATTGGAATGTAAATTAGGATTTTTGGTTTGTGAGAATGAAAATCTAAATACTAAAAGAAATGATGAATTAATAAGTTAATAATAAATAACTAAGTCACAGAAGGATTATGAAGAACTATAGAAAGTTTATGGTTCTTTGTTAGATAATTATAATCTATAGAATGAGAAATTAAAGAGAATAGATATTTAATATAAAGAATTAGAATAGAATTATTAATAAGTATTGGAAAAGAAATAATAATAAGAAATGGAAAATAAAAACAAAATGATTTAATATGTTGATTGTAAATAGAAATTGACTCTATTAACAATTGAATTAGATCGTATGAATGAAGTTATTTANATGAAGATGTAAAGAAATTTCCTTAAGTATATTAATATTTTTTTGTAATTACTTGGCAAATTAAATTTAATTGTTTTTTTCATTTTGTTTTTATATAAGATTTTCTCCTTTTTTTTCTAATTGAATACTTAATAACTCACCTAATTATTAATAATCTTCCAAAAGTAAAGTGTTTTATTTACCTAAGAAATATTGAAATACACTATCATTAATAACAGTCTTTTATGTATTCATTTCTTTTTCAATCTCCATTTCTATTTGTGTAAATGCTTACTTTAAATTTTCAACAACTTTGTTTTTCATTAGGAGATATTCTTCTCTATATTTTTCAAGAACTGTTTTTTAATTGAAAGGTTAATTTTATTGCTAATAGAGATAGACAAATGCTTAATGTATAGATAAAGGATTATCTAAGAAACATTCATCACATAAAGTTCTTTGAATTTTAGGAACATTTTCTTTTATATCAAGAAATCTTATTGGGTTTTAATGTTTAGTACATAGAGGATATTCAGATTAAATCATATTATTTTTTCAATTAATAAATTGTATATTGTGCTTGCAAAGAAATTTATATTATTATAAATATTTAGCGGTTAAACTATCTGCCATGTATAGAATACCCCTTGATGATTATAATTCAAACTTAGAAACTAAATTCAATACTTGTTCAAGCACTAGAAATTGTAATTAACCCAAGTTTAATTTTTCTACTGACAGAACATCAAGAGCAATGTAATGATTCAATTAATAAAATTTAGGTCTGGCAGAAGTTGCAATGTCAAGAATTAATTTGATGTCATGTGTTTTTTAATGGGAGTTGAACTTGAAAGATTGAATTAAGAGAATGATAAATTAAAATATCAAAACCTAGAGATTTAAGAAAAAACTTATGACAATAAAAATTATGAGTTTTAGTTAAAAGACATATCAGAAAGATTAATTAAGAAGGAACTTCAATGTCAACAATTAGAAAATCAATTAACTGATGCAAATAAAATGATAGCTTAAAAGGAGGTATTGGTCCAAAATTAATATTAATAAATGAATCAGCAATTATAAGTTATTTAGTAATTATAATACACAATCAAATAATTGGAATGTAAATTAGGATTTTTGGTTTGTGAGAATGAAAATCTAAATACTAAAAGAAATGATGAATTAATAAGTTAATAATAAATAACTAAGTCACAGAAGGATTATGAAGAACTATAGAAAGTTTATGGTTCTTTGTTAGATAATTATAATCTATAGAATGAGAAATTAAAGAGAATAGATATTTAATATAAAGAATTAGAATAGAATTATTAATAAGTATTGGAAAAGAAATAATAATAAGAAATGGAAAATAAAAACAAAATGATTTAATATGTTGATTGTAAATAGAAATTGACTCTATTAACAATTGAATTAGATCGTATGAATGAAGTTATTTAGTAGTAAAAATGTGAATTGGATTAAAAATAAAAGAAATCTGATAATAAATAATAGATTTTATTGATGAGAATAATTCTGCATTGTGCTGAAATTGATAGACTTATTGAAGTGCAAAGTAAATTAATGAATGAAAATAAATGGTATAGAAATCAAGTAGATTTATATGCAATGATGATTGGAGATAATAATAATAATAATAATAATAATAATAATAATAATAATAATAATAATAATAATAATAATAATAATAATAATAATAATAATAATAATAATAATAATAATAATAATAATAATAATAATAATAATAATAATAATAATAATAATAATAATAATAATAATAATAATAATAATAATAATAATAATAATAATAATAATAATAATAATAATAATAATAATAATAATAATAATAATAATAATAATAATAATAATAATAATAATAATAATAATAATAATAATAATAATAATAATAATAATAATAATAATAATAATAATAATAATAATAATAATAATAATAATAATAATAATAATAATAATAATAATAATAATAATAATAATAATAATAATAATAATAATAATAATAATAATAATAATAATAATAATAATAATAATAATAATAATAATAATAATAATAATAATAATAATAATAATAATAATAATAATAATAATAATAATAATAATAATAATAATAATAATAATAATAATAATAATAATAATAATAATAATAATAATAATAATAATAATAATAATAATAATAATAATAATAATAATAATAATAATAATAATAATAATAATAATAATAATAATAATAATAATAATAATAATAATAATAATAATAATAATAATAATAATAATAATAATAATAATAATAATAATAATAGTAATAATAATAATAATAATAATAATAATAAAATAGTTAAATTAGATTTTTGATTTATTTATTTATGTTGTTGATTAATTTGACAGAAAAAGATATGATTATAAATTGTATAATATGAGTTCATTTTTGTTTTTCATCTGAAACATGCAATTATTATTAATACAATGTGAGCAAAAAGATAAATAATGTCTATGTATATGAACATTGCTCCTATGATGTAGTCATCAATCGATAATTTATGAGTCTACATCAATAAAATTGTTTACACTTCCTCCAATGATTAATTAAGTGTCATATATTAAATAGACTCCAAATAACAAACTAGATATTAATGAATAGAGTAAACTCATGGCTTAATCATAATAGACCCCAGATAATATAGCAAAAAGAAATAAAGAAGTACTTGCCATAAATAAAAAGGCTCCTTTGAATAATCTTTTATAATATATAATACCTTTAGTTGTGAAATCTTTTTTGGTTTTGCATGCATAAAGAGTTAGTCCAATCACAGCAGCTAAAGTAAGGGCAGCAGCCATTACAACAATAAATCCTAATTAAGAATTCAGTATACCTCCTTCTTCACTATATTTATTGAAAACATAACTACAAAGTTGCGAAATGATGTAACTCTCAGCTAGTGTAAAAACAAAGAGAAATATATAATTATGAGGAACTCTCCATGAATATTTGGGTATCCATAATAAAATCAATTCAATTATGATTGCTATTGCAATTGCCAAATAAACCCAACCTGAATATTCATTTTGGAAATCACGATAGGGAATATAGAAATATGAAAGGCAACAAGCCACAACTGTCAACATTAATTGTAATATCATTATACTATAAACCTTGTTAATTATGAAATGAATGAATACTTTCCTAATAAAACCAGGTCTTTGATCAGCTGTTAATGGCTTATAATTTTCATTTTTTGCATACCATCGTTCATCAATTTAAACTATTTATTCTTCTGATTCCACTTATTAAGCAGAGTTAGGATAATTATGAATTGGTTTCACATCATAAATGGGTATATGAACAAAATTAGGTTTTTTCTTTTCATCTCCATTATTTAAGACAGGAGATTATTAAAAATCTACATCCATATTTTGCATGATCTTAATTTTAAATATATAAAAACATTCTAACAAAGTTAATGCTTTAAAATAAAATAATTAAATAAACTAAATTTCTAATCCAATTATTGACCTATATATATTATATGCTTAAAGTAATTAAAATTATACTTCATATTCCACTTACAAATAGTATAATATAATATTTATTACTTTAAAAAATATCATAATTACCATCATAATTTCTATTCAATAAACATTTTTAAATACTTTTGAGGATTAATCAAATTATTCAATAAATATTTTCTTATTGCTATATATCTATAGAATATTAATTATAAATAACACAAATTAAATAAAACTAGTATTATCATGTTCTAATTGGAAGAATAGTGAATATATTAAAAAATATTATTCTAGATTATTCTATTTAAAATATGAGATAGATGATTATAGAAAATATATTTTCTGATAGTTTATTTAAAGATGTGTTTATGTCAAATTATTAATTAGAAAAATCAACACAAAAGAAATAATTTATTAACTAATCTATTATCATAGCTAATATGTATATATATTCTAGTCATATATTAAAATATACTTGAATTAGATTATTAAATAAAAATACTAAACATTTTTCTATTTAAATACTCTTATTCATAATATTTTATAATGTTAGGATTGATTACTTTATGTTTTTGTATATAAAAATATTTATCATAATTCTTAATCTCTAAATCCAAGCATTTCAATATCAAATTATAAATCTGAATTTGGTGGAATGACTCTTCCTGCACCTCTATTTCCATATGCTGTATCAGATGGACAAATAACTGTAACTTTATCGCCAAGTGTTAAATTTAAAACAACTTCATCCCAACATTTAATTACTTATCCAACTCCCACTCTGAATTCAAATGGTTAATTTCTATCCTTACTACTATCGAATTTAGTACCATCAAGTAATTTACCCTAATTTATATGTAATATATTACTGTATAATGTACTTTCACTTAGTCACCTTTTTCTGGATAATTGGCATTGCTACCTCTTTAATGGATTTTAATAGAGTATTTCTTTACGAGATCTTAATCATCAAGTGAAGCTAAGGAAATTGAAATAATTAAGGAAAGCAATAAATATTTATTCATAATATAATTAATATTTGAATAATAATGACTGAATAATTGTATTTAATATTTATGTCATTAATTAAAATCATTTATTTTTAGACTTTTTACATAATATAAATAGAAAATATTTTGATAAGATAGTGAGCATATCATAATTTTGTAAATTAGTGTATTATTCAAAAGAAAATTCTTAAAATGAATGAATTCTTAAGATTTTTAATATAAATACAATCTCGTTTAAATTTAATTATAATAATTTTTTGATTAATGAAATAGGCTCGTTTGCCTCTTCAATAATAGTCTCCAAGAGACATTGGATTTCATAGACATTGTTAGAGATTTCAACCTAAGGAAAGATCTCCATAACCGAATGAAGAAGATGCTATTGTATATGTTCGGCTACGTAAATCAGGATTAGTTAAAGATAAAGCATTAAAATATTGTTTGGCTGACCATTGCAAAATAGATGCATCATTATCAAAACATGGTCCTCCTAATTATAAAATATTCTCTACTTCTTTAGATAAATAAAAAGTTATTTAAGGTTGGTAAATGGTAGGAAAACTTAAAGAAATGAGTCATGAAAGATATATAAATGCTAAAGGAGGTGATGGATTAACTGAATTTTAAAATAGAGATGAATAAATTAAATTTGAAAGATTAAAAGATTATTTTATTGGTTTAAGTAATTCTAGTAAATAAGTTGAACTTCCTAAATTTTAAATGGGAAATGGAAAAGAACATTATTTTGAATTAGCAGATTATTATTAATAAAATAAACCATTATCTAAGACTTTAATTACTGATACAGAATCTTTTGATGACATTATTCCTAAATATAAGAAAGATCATTTTAGAATAGAACCAAAAGCTGATAGACCAACTATAAAAAGGACAGAAGAAGAAAAAGGAGTCAAATAACGATTGAAGGCTTTAAATGAATTAATTAAAACATATAAGGAAGCAAAAAGAGCTGATGATCCTTGTATTGAAATAGTATTTTTAAGAGCTTATTAAGGTTTTAGATCAACATAATTCTAAAAAGAAAGAAGAAAGAGTTCCTTAAGAAATAGAAAGTCTGGCCTTCATTAAAGAAAATTATAATTATGATGAAGGAACAGCAAGTGCCAGAAAAAGATGTAGTATACTTAGCCATAGATTCTCAAAAATTGTTCATAATGATGAAGTGATAAAAAATTAAGTATTCTAAGAGAAATTAGACAAATTTGTTTCTAAAGTTTTAGGAAGAATTAATTGTTAATTTGATGGAACACTTTTTGGTAGAAGTTTCAAGAACTCTTGATTCTGTTATTAAATTAATTTTTTTGATGTTTTATAATAACTTTATTATCTATTAATACAACTTATTTTTATTTGAAAATGTTGAGATTTATTTATAACTTGTTTTTGCTTAATTATTAATTTATATATCAAAGAAATAATAAATTTATTAAAGAGATCAATTATATTATTATTCTAATGATTTTATTTATTTATGATTCATTTATCAAATCTTTAATTCTATTATATATAAATTTCGAATTCAATAATTAATTTACATTTTTAGTTTTTGATTATAAAAATTATTGTTGAGAGTTAAATATTAATTTAAAATAGATTATCAAATTTTACCTTTAAGTATTTAAAATACAAATAAATTGAAAGAATTTGATTATTCAAAATATTATTCTATTCATTATTTTCATTTAATATTTATATTATTTGATATTTCCAAATAATCAAATTCTATTCTAATCAATAAATATATATTTTATTTTTAATGATTTTTTTGTTTATTGAAAACATTAATTATTAATTAATCAAAAAATTATATACTTTGTTATCAATATTACGTCCATAAGAAATATCTTATATATAATTACGAAATAGATTTAATTAAAACAATCAATTTATTTCTTGATTTAAATCCTATCTTAAATATTATTTGAAATAATTTATGGTTTTCTAATAATTATAGTTAAATTTGTATTTTTTATTCCAACTCTTATAACTTAATAAAAGTGTTTTTATTTAACCTTTTCTGAATTTTCACCAATAAAATATTAATTGATGATAACATGATTTTTTAATTTTTAAGAACTTCGACTTTTGAATAATTTTAATGATTATTCTATGTATGGGTTCTTTTATTATCTTTATTTAGATATCTATATTACATCATCATATTATCAATAATATTTTTTCATATCTAAGCATCAAGCAAATAAAAAGATAAAGGAAATCTAAGCATTATTCCATGTTTAATTAATAATAACCAAAATTTAAATAGTATATAGATATTATAACAATTCTAGTCTCTATTTCTTTTAATTTATTAACTACATTTAAATTTTAAGAATAAGAACATTTGTAAATATATTTCTAATTTATTTAATTGTGTTTCAGAACTTCGTATATTATTATATGGTTATATAATATTATTTATAGAAATATTGTAATAAATAATTATAATTAAGAATTGATTGAGTATTATATTTAAATACAAACTCTATTTATAAATTTCTTTTATAAAATTATTTTTATAAATCATTAATATGATATGAATTATTATTAACTCAAGTTTTACACTAAATGTTAAGATTATTATTGATAATTTAAGTTTTCATTATAATAAACAGAAGGTTGTAGTGGTTAAACTTGATTCAAATCTAAGAAATTATTAGCTTTTTATTTATCTTTAACAAATTCTTAAAAGTGATTTTAATTTTCTACTTATTCTTGGTTCTCATAAATTCCAAATGTCATTCTTTACTTCATGTCAGTCATTGTTGTATGTTATTTGGCTTTAGATTTTTTCTTTAAGACTTCTTATATTTTATTAACCATAATTTAAGTGGATTATGGATCTAATGAAACTGACATCCAGTTTTTAAAATTTTAATCACCAACCAATTAATGTAAATACATACAAATTTAAAATGCGTATGTTTATATTTCACCTCCTTAAGAATTTAAAAATGAACTTAAAGCTTGCAAAAGTAATGTTAGTGTATTTACACTAAAAGACTATAAAAATGAGCCAATTGTTTATATTTATTTAGCTAGAACTTAGAGACAAAACTTTTGAAGTGGAACAGTAGATTTCTTTTATCCAGTCAATTAAATCACTGCAAATAAGCCTGCTTCATATTATGAACAATTGAGTATATAATTACTGACAGCAACCTCTAATAGTAATAATAAATATACCAGACATTCTTCTTTAATTTATTTGTGTTCAGAGTTTTATGATTTTAAAATCAATTTTGGCACAAATACTTAAAATATTTATGGACATATTTGTACACTTCGACCTAAAGAAAATACTTCATTAATCAATGTTACAACATTTCTTTAAATTTTGGGCTATTTATTTAATATATTCTTACTTTAGAATCATCTAATGATATCATTACTTATTATCCAAACATTTCAAATAATTGATTGACATATTATGGTACATATTTGTTAATGCATCTAAGATTTGTGATTGCTTAAAATAACTATAACCAAGCTTTTGTTCCATAAGTAAATAGTTATTATGTCTCAGCTGCCAATTAAGTTAATTAATTTGGATCGATTTATGGTAATTCGTTGAAACCTATGACTTAAATTGTCTGGGGATCCATTAATTCCGAAGTGCAATTTGAATTTTAATTTATTTCAAAATTACGACTGTTAATTTTCAATTAAAATCTAAACTTAATAATTATCATTTCTAATTATTCACATATTTTTACCTTTTTATCACTTCATAATCATTTTATTTAAAGATCATTTAGAAATTGAATTACCATTCATTATTAATACTTATTCTATTTATTCACTTCCTTCCCATTTTAAATAACTTAAATAAATTCCAAACTTTTTATTATGACATACTTTCAAGAATTATATATATAATAAATTATAAAATGTAAATTTTTAATAATAGTATAATTAGGCTTCCTTATTAATTCTCTTCTTAAAATTAGAATGACCATAGAAATTCTCTTTATTTAGTAAAGATAATTATTATATACAATATATTCCATAATTAATGGTTTCCATTCTATATAGTAAAATAATGAAGTAAGAATACTAATCTAAACTTCATTAATTAATTAAATGGGAGGAGTATAATCAATCAATCGAAACTGTAAAAAATCTTTACTCATTTGCTTATAATTGCTTGTTGAAGATGTTGAGTATTATGCTGATTCTAAATTCCTTGCTTAATTAAAAACCATATAGATTTCCTTTTCCAATAACTTTGAAAAAAATCGGTAACATTTATATATACAATTTTTATAGGAAAAAAGTAATAGACCTTCTAAAATAATCCATACCTCCATAAATTAGTTTCCATGAAGATGTTTTACTTAATAACATAAGTTCAGCTTTCTAATGTTCTTTAATTAGAAGCAACAACTATAAATCTAAAACTTTTAAGGATATCACTATGGATAAAGAATTCGTTAAGACTTTTAGATTAATGAACTTTTCAGGTTTACAATAAAAATATGAGAATTGTTATTAAAATAATTTAGTCCTTCTATATTAGGGTTTAAAAAGCTATTGTAATCTAGCTAATTAAATCATCAAAGAACTAAATTAAAATTTAGATGTTTAATGTAAAGTTTATGTTTTGATTTGGGAACACTTTTAAAATCATTTATGTAAATTATCTACTTCAGAAATTTATGACCTTTAACCACTTAATTAATTTTTTAATGAAAATTACACTATCATATCTCCATCTTTAAAAATTGAAAGCATAGGTGGAAAACTATGGGGTACTTCAGTTTAATAGTTAAACATTGATTATATTAAGCAATAATTTAAAATTACTAGAAGAGATCATGCTTAATAAAATATATGTTTATTCTAGGTTTTTAATGCTTTCATTGATATGAATATTGATGCTGCTCATCTTTAATGGATAGGTGTAAGTGATTTTGAATTTAGTGGATCTCTTAAGCTTTTAATTGATTTCATTATTGAAGATACTAATGAATTGTTTATTTAATTAAATGAAAAATCATAAGGAAATTTAATTTTATTATTAGATTTATGGGAGAAAGATGATAATTTTATGAAATCAGTGTTACCAACTTGGATTTGTGAAAATATTTTAAATACACTTTTTTTCAGTTTTTTTGAATAGAAAATTAGAGAGAAGATTAAATTAATGTAAATTAATTAACAAAAAAATTTAATTGAAAAATATTGTAAGTAAAGAGTTGATATAGATTTCTAAAATTAATTAGAATAAGCAAAAAAGAGCTTGGAATCTGTATTTTTTTAATTTGACTATTACCATATATAAAACATTGAACCAACCTTATAAATTATGATTAAATAATTAAGATCTGAAAAAGAATTTAGTAGTATTATATTAGCCAGTGAAAAAACGTAATAAGGACCTAGTGATTTATTAATTTAATAGAATTCAAATATATTGTCAGATGCTGATGTTGATGTTCATCACATATAATCTAATATTTTAGATCCATAAGATGCAGATCTATTTGAATCAAAACAATAAAATTCTGATTTATTAAGTCCAGAAGATGAAATTGCTCAAATTTGTTAAAAATATGATCAAAAGAAGAATAATATATAATTAAATATTTAATAAAGAGATGAGAAAATTAAACTTAGAAATAGAAATATATAACCAATATCTAAGGAATTATCTAAGGTATTTAGTTTTGTTCATTCTATATCATAAGAATAAGTAGATATTATAGTGAATCACTTAATTGAGAAAAAGCATAAAGAAATTAATTTTATTAATAATAACTTGTTTGTAAATTAAGAATGTTTCAAAGGATCTATTGCAGCTGAGTTGTTATTTTTAATGTAAAAGTGAGAAAATAAAATAATTATTGATATTTATCCACCTTTCTTAAAATAAATATATATCTATATATATTAATTTATTCAATCTAAATAATATTAGATTTTGTCTAAGTATTTCTAAATTCTTTTACATAAAAAAGATATATATATATACAATTAATTCAATAATTATCTAATTTCTAATTATAAACTAAATTTATATCCATTTTATTCTTTTTTTATTGAAGAGATAATAGAAAAGATAAGAAAAAAGTTCAAAATGTCTTTAAAAATTTAAGAATAACTATTTATTTAAATTGAAATATCAAAAGAAAAGTTTTGCATAAGAGTTCTTAGATCTTAAGGATGTTAATTGAAATAATCTTTAAAAATTATCACTTTTTATTTTTTCATCTGACATAGATCCTTTATATATAGTTTATTCGAACTTTTTGCTTTATTTGTATTATTCTAATTCTTTTTGAATCCATTATTGTAATTTTTAATTTGATAATTTGGGTATTTTAGGTGGAGACCTTTTAGTTTGATTTTAATTTAATAATTCTTATTTTACATATTAAGATTATGGTTCATCTTAATCTATACTATTACTTTTATTCTTTTTTAATTGAATTCTAAATGAAGATTGTTTGCTCATATCAACAATTGATTTTTAATTTAAAGAACTTTCATTAAAATTATAATATCCTAATGGTGGAGGTTGTACTTTAATTAATTAATAGGGTGAGGTTCTCTTTTGACGAGAACTATCTTTTAATTTAATAGGATTTTTAGATGAAAGTACAAAAAATTTATCTAGCTAATCATTATGCTTAATTAACTTAGTTGCTTTTTGAATAGTATTTTTTTTGATTTCTGGTAATTGGATTGGTACATTAATCAAGACTCCTTTTTGAAAATCATATTAAGAAGATATTCCTAAGATTGAATTGACATTAATATTGGATAAACTAGGTTAATGGGATAATGAATAGCGAGTTTTCATGTATTAAAATATTATTATAATAATAGATCATCATACAACAAAAAGCTTTTTTTTTTGTATTTAATACTTTATGATCATTTTTTTAAGCATTATTTAAGAAATGATGACTAGCAATTATTTATTTATGTTATTTTGAATGTCCAAAATCAATTTCTTCATAAGATTTATTAGATGATTCTGATTCTATTAGATCTTAATTTTATTTTTTATAGAATTTGCATTTCATTTAAAGAATTTCATTGTCATCACATAACATTTATGAACTTACAGATTAAAATTTAAGAGAATTTTGATAATATTTAATTTTCATTGCTCTTTGAGATTCTCCAAATTAATATTTGATATCATGAACAAATTTATATTTCTTAGATTCAGTATGTGGTCTTGTTTTACTTAAGTTTAAATAAATCTATAATTTCTTTAATATTTTTATTAGAATGTTGAATGACTAGTAGATGGTTTCATTTAAGGTAATTCTTAAATTCTTTTTTAATGAATATTTTTAATAAGTTATTTCTTTTTAGAATCAATACCATCTTCTTTTGCTATATCTTTATTATCATTAAATGCTACTATTAATCTTTAAACAAGACCATGTTGAGATTGAGGTCTTTTGGATTCTTCTTATGCTTCAGGTAATTCTAATTTCTTCTTTTTCAATTAATTATCCTTCATTTTTTGTGTTAATTCTTTATATGGTTCAGCAATCGATTTCAAAGCTATATTCATAGGTTAAGATTAAGATTAAATAAGACGTCTATATTTAATATGTATTTAAATATTTACTTTTTTTCTCTTTAAACAATTATTTATTCAGGTTAAGCATAATTTCTTTACATTTCTTCCAATGCTGATTCATTAAAATAAGAAATCTAACTTTCACTCTTTCTTTTTCATAAGGAGATAAGTTCTCTTTTTCAATCAATTTTAATGCATCAAATACTAATTCAATGTCTTTTTTTTTTAACCAACCCAATCAAATGGAAATTTCCAATAATTAGATCCATCATATTTAGCCAAACTTATATCAGACCCTAATTCTCCTTTCATAGACCATATCTTAAAGTGTTTATCCATTGATAAACTAATAAATGATACTAATTCTCTAACTTTATTGATTTTCACTATTGCAGAACTATGAGCTATCCATTATCTAATAAGTAAAGCAGAAATATTGTAAGTAGGAACAGGATATTGTTATTTCTCTTCTTAAACTAAGAAGGTTTCAACACTTTTAGATACATCAATCAAATCCTTACTCTTTAATTAATATGAATGACCCTTCTTTAATTTTTCCATTTCAGTAATACCTTTTCTTTATAAGAATTCTGTTAATGATAAAATATGCATATATCCTTTTTAATCACCCATATAAAGTAAGGCTCTCCTTTTATTTTAATGTTATTCAGTATCATATTATTAAATATCCTTCATTAAACCTTCTTATTCTTCTTATAAATTTAATTTTGATTTTTTATCTTAAGCAGTTTTATCAACAAGTGGTCCTGAAAATTCAGGTAACAATTCCTATCTTGATGGTCCAGATGAAATGTCTGAAAATATGGCAACAGATAACATTGGAGATAAGGAGGGATTAGTATTAATTCTTAAAAGACATTTATTTGTTTTAATATTCCATATACTTATAAGTATTCCTTATAAACTAACTAAAACAGGATATGGATCAGCAAAATCTAAGGCAGTAACTTCTGCTAATGGTTATGGTGTATTAAGAACTCCACATAATTTACTTGTTTCAAAATCCCATAAAGAAATCAATCCATTTGCAATTCCAGTTGCTAACATAGTAAAATTAGAACTATATGACATTGATAAGATTTCAGAATTTTAATGTCCATCACAAATACTTTTATAGAATCTTAAATGTTAAGAATTTTATTCCAAACAAATAACATTATCTAATTATGCACAATAACCAATCTATAATTTTGATCATACTATTGTACATTCTTAATTGGATTCTTATGATTTGAATCATCTACTTAAGCCATTGGTATATAACACTTAAATTTTCTTGAATAAGCCCTGTCAAGTACTTCAATTTCTGTTAATTCTCTCTCCTTCTCAAATCTAGTATCATAAAGTTATGCATCTTTAGAACCAATTACTACATCTATAATATACTAAGTAAACTCAGCCCATTCCATATGACCATCACCATTTATATCTATATCTTAAAATAACTTTATCAATCCATTAACTAATTCATATTTATCTTCTGGAGCATGAGAAATTGCGCATTTCTTTAACCATATAAAATTTGGTAATTCAATTCCATTTGGATGTTCATGAAACTCTTTATCCAAAGCATCTAACTTCTCATTATCCAACATCATCATCAATCTATCTGCTTAATAAGGATTACGTTCAATTAATATCATCTCTTAATGTTCTTGTAGATACCTAATTAATATTACTTATATTTCTTTATCACATCTATTAATGATAAGTAAATTATTCATAAATTATTAAAAAATTTAAATCTTATAACATGGGTGAGATAGTACCAAATCAATTATTTGTTGCCGGTTATAGTCGTAAAAAAATACAAGATGAAAAGGGAATCAAAGATATATTTAAAAAATATGGAACTATCAAGGAAGTTGCCTATAAAGGCTCCTATTCTTTTGTTGTAAGAAATTCAACTTTTATTAATAGACCTTCTCTTCAGAAACAGAAGCTTAGAATGCTATTTCTGCTCTGAATGGATAAGAGATCAACGGATAAAAGTTTAAAGTAGATATAGTGGATAATCGTAAAGGAAGACGTAATGGTCCTTAAGAAAATGATGAGTGCTTTAAATGTGGAAAAGGTGGTCATTGGTATACCTTTATTTGCTATTTTAGGGCTAGAGAATGTCCCAATAGATCATCACCAACAAGAAGGAGACGATATTCAAATTCAAGATCAAGGTATTAATAATTTATATATTTTTTTAGACATCGAAGATCAAGAAGATCTAATTCAAGATCACGCTCATATTCTTCTTATTCATCATCTCATTCAAGAAGGAGAAGAGATACAAAGAAGAGAAGCAGATACAATAGAAGAAGTAGAAGTCCAAGAAGAGACAACAAGAGAAAGAAAAGTACCAGTTGTAGAAGATCACAAAGCAATTCAAGATCTAGATCTTCAGTTAGCAATAAATAACGTTAGTCAAATAAGTCATCTTCATCTAAATGAGAAAGGATCAAATTAAGAAAAAAAAAAAAGAAATTAGAAATTAAATCAATCCTTTTCTTCAATTTTTCATTTTCTCCATCTATTTCTGGACTAAATTGTATAATTTTTGTAAAAGCACAATCAAATTAAAGTTCTTAAGCAATAAATTTAAATTAGCAATTTACTTTTATATGAATTTTACTAATAAATAATTCTTAAAATCTATCACTGTCAATTTAGAAAATTATCACATACTTTATAATATCTTATAGTATCTATTTATTATTCTTCATATTATTCTCATTAGTTTTAATATATTAATTTTTTCTAAAATCATTTTCTTATATAAAATACTATTCTATTTTAATTCAGATCTAATATTTATGAAATTAAAATCAGAGAAATAAAAAGCCATATTATGCTTCAATAATAAAAAATCAATATAAAACATTTATTTGGAATTAAAATTTGATTACTATCATAAAATAATAATTATTTCCTTATTCACATATTTTCAAAAAAAAATAAAATTTGTAATAACATTTTCTAGTTTTTTAACATCTATTTGAGGCTGTATTTTATTCTCTAATTTTTAATTATTTTATAATATATAATTTATATAAATAAATAAATCCTAAAATATATATATCAATTATTTTAATACTCGATGTGGTGTATATTAAATTTTTAGAAGGAATACTAGCATAGAAGTCAGTTTGGCCGAGTGGTTAAGGCGGTGGACTTGAAATCCACTGGGTTTACCCGCGCAGGTTCGAATCCTGCAGCTGACGATTTTTTTTATAATTTGATAAAATATGAAACATTATAATGTTGCTTAGTTTTGTAAGCAATATCTCAAAAATATAATCTAATAGGTGGAATTTTTTTATTGTTTTGAATGATTTAAAAAAAATTTGAGATGATTTTAAAATCTAAATTCAAATTTTCCTATCCAAATTATAATTTAATTATTATGGGACTAGTGAATTAGGAAGACTTTTTCGAAATTTTTTTTTTAATAGAAAAAATATATAATATATGTTTTTTATTAATGATACATAAAAAAAAATTAATTAATTGTGCTTTTTAATTTTAATCAAGGGATAAATCAGATTAATTGCTTAGCTATAACAAAATATTTTTTTACTTTTACAAAACATATATTTGATTATTTTAAACTAAGTTTTATTTCTGTTTTGTTTAGAATACTTTATTGTAGCTTTGATGCTCCTTTTATCGTTTTTGTTGATAACAAATTACGAATCTATAAATTTATTTATCAATAATGTGATATTGAAATTAAATAAATAATTTTTATATTTAAAAATAATACGCAATATTTTGAATATTCTAAAATTTGATTATCAACTCAATGCTATATAAAGAAACATAAAGAGTAATTGATTAAATAATATTAATTTATGATTCGACATATTCTTTCTTTAAGCAAGCGCAACTAATCTTTTGGTTCATCTAAAAATATTGTGGACTTCTCTGAATTTCTAGAGCGCAATGTTTTATCATCTGCTCCTAAGCAAATATCTATCGCTACAATAAGAAACACAAAAGAAAGGGAGCACTATTCAAAATGCTTTGATCGAACAGGAAAATGTCAAGGATGTGAAAAAAATAAAAACTGGAAAAAAGATGAAAATCGCCTGACGATAAGTGAAGCTATTAGAGAAGCTTAAAGATGCTTAAAATGTACCGATGCCCCATGTTAGAAGGGATGCAGTACAACTATCGATATTAAAAGCTTTATTTACAACATAGAAAAAAAGAATTGGTATAAAACGGTTTAACTATCTATTATAGGTATGGAGCAGCAAAGGTGATCTTAACAGACAATCCTCTAGGCTTGAGTTGCGGTCAATTATGTCCAATTAGTGAATTGTGTGCAAGAAATTGTAATGTATCAACAAGTGAGAAGGGTGCTATAAAGATCAATAAGCTTTAAGAGTTCGCTGTTTCAATGTTTAAGGTATATAAACTTAATAACCATCTAGGAAATGGGTGTTAAATAGATTCGGGATCCTAAATTGCCAAAAAATGATCATATAGTATTTGATTCATCCATTGCTTTAATTGGAGCTGGGGCTGCATCATTATCATGCGCTACTTTTCTAGGGAGATTGGGATATAAAAATATAACTATATTTGAAAAGTAGCAACATGCTGGAGGATTAGTAGTAACAGAAATTCCCATGAATCGATCTCCAATTGATGACATTAATTGGGAAATTGAATAAGTGAAATAGTTAGGAATCAAATTTGTATTTGGGAAAGAATTAGGAAAGGACTTCACTATAGAGTCATTAAGAAAGGAGGGATATGAATGTGTATTCCTTGGATGTGGATTGAATGAACCTAAAAAGGGATTAGGAAATATATATTAATAAAGCCACATTTTAAACTCCAAGACCTTTTTACCCAAAGTTAATAGAGCTGTCAAGCAAGATAAAGATGTAGATGCTACTCCAAAACTCTCAGGACATGTTATAGTATTAGGAATAGGAGACACAGCATTAGATTGTGCTAGATCTGCTTACAGATGTGGTGCTGAAAGAGTTAGTGTTATATTTAGAAGAGGATGGTAAGACATTAGAGCAAATGATGAAATTTTGATTCCTTCAAAGAATGAAGGTATTAACTTCATTCCTTATGAACAACCAATTTAATTAATAGAAGTTAGTGGAAAATTCAAGTAAATTGAATTAGAATAAAATCTTCCAATAAATAATGATCCTTATAATTTACAATATAAAGTCACAGGAGAGAAAACAAGAATGAGTTTTGATTATTTGATTACTGCCTTTGGTTCAGAAATATAAAATAAAGAATTAGAATAATTTATAAACTAAAAGAATGGATTTGTTTAAATTAATGACTAACATTAAGTAAAAGGATATGATTGGTTATATGCAGGTGGAGATGCTGTTGGTGTAGCTAATTTAGTTGATGCAGTCAATGATGGTAAAACATCCTCTTGGTATATTCACAACTTTTTATAGAATAAATATTCAATCTAAAAATTAACACCAGATCATCTTCCATCTTACACTACAGAAATTGATAATATAGATCTTAGTATTAATATACTTGGAGTTAATTTCCAAAATCCTTTTGGTTTAGCTTCAGCACCACCTACTACATCATATCCTATGATAAAAAGAGCATTTTAAGAAGGATGGGGTTTTGCTGTTGTAAAGACATTTGTTTTAGATAAAGATGCTATAACAAATGTATCTCCAAGAATTTATAAAAGCACTACAGATCCACTCAAATAGGATCCAGGATATGCTAATATTGAATTAATTAGTGAGAAATCTGCCAAATATTGGTTAGAAGGTAGTAAATAGATTAAAAAAGAATTCCCTAATCATGTACTTATTGGTAGTATTATGTGTTAACATATTGAAAAAGATTGGAGAGAATTAACTAGAAAATGTAAAAATGAAGCTTAATTTGATATGCTTGAATTAAACTTATCTTGTCCTCATGGAATGACTGAATTAGGTATGGGTAGAGCTTGTGGAGAAAATCCATAAATAGTTAAAGATATCTGTTAATGGGTTACTTCTGAAATTGATATTCCAGTTATTGTTAAAATTACTCCTAATTATCCAGATTCTGCTGTTATTGCCTAAGCTGCCAAGGAAGGAGGAGCTAAAGCAGTTACATTGACTAATACTTTTCCAACTTTAATGGATCCAGATCCTCTAGGTACACCTTGGCCAGCTGTTGGTGAAGAAAATAATGTTACTTATGGTGGTGGATGTGGATCTATGTTAAGACCTATTGCTCTAAGAAAAACATCAGAAGTTGCTAAAGCCATCCCAGATCTTACAATTTTTGGAAGTGGTGGTATTATTTAAGGGGATCATGCTCTCTCGTTTCTCAGATATGGTGCATCTGCTTTTCAAATTTGTTCAGCTGTTTAAGATCAAGATTTTGCAACAGTTCTTTATGATCTCAAAACTAGTCTACAGGCTCATCTTTATGCTTCATAAAACTTAAATTAAAAATAATGGAAAGGACAATTCCCTTCAACTTCAAAACCTGCTTATGGATTTAGTTCTAATAATAAACTAAAGAATTTAGTTGGAACTGGATTACATCACATCAAAGATATTGCTGACATGAAAAGAGAAGACTTTTTGATCCCTAAAATTCATGAAGATTCATGTTTGAAATGTGGAAGATGTTATTTAACATGTTTGGATTCTGGCTATTAAGCTATTAAATTTGATAATTTTAATTCTTTTCCAACTATTATCGAAGAATTATGCACTGGTTGTGCACTATGTCATGCAGTATGTCCTGTTGAAGGTTCAATATCTATGGAGATTCGAGCGACAGATATTGTTGTTAATCGAGGAATTCCATTAGATAAAGAACCTTAAGGTCTAATCAACCACATTCCAAGTAGAAAAAAATGATCATTAATAATATTTAATTACAAGACCCAATTATTTTAAACTTAAAATTCTTCTTTACTTACATAACTATGTAAATTTTAATAAACATATAATACTTTTTTTTGGTAATTTTATGGCTTTTTCGAATTGTATGTAAATTTTTTTAATTGTATAATAAAAGTGTAAAGTTATTTCTTTTTTAAATTAATATCCAAATTGCTAGTGTTATAGAAACAACTATTTAAGAAACCAATTCTTAATTATATTAAGATAAATTAACTCCGTTTTTAAATAATTTATCAATATCTATTTTCTTGTTTTATTTAAAAAATCTTCAAGAATTAGTTTATGATAAACATATCTACTTGATTAATAAAATCCTTATATCATATGATAGGACTCAACTTTTATAATCTGAATATGATCAATCATGAATCATTATAAAGATAAACTTATATTTCTAAAGCACACTTTTTAGATTTCCCATTTTTCTTCATACAATACTTCTTTAGATTTTTTTAATTCTCATTAAAATCATTATAAATACATAAATGATTTATTTAACATAATATAAATTATATACTAAATAATCATTATTTTTTTAAACTCTCTTAATTAGTATGCTTATTTTGGCCTTATTATTTTTTTTATAAATGCTTAGTTTGTGGTCTATTATAATTTTATGTTTAATAGAATCCTGCATTATGATTTGATACTTTCTATTATTATTATTGTTATTATTATTATTATTATTATTGTTATTATTATTGTGTATTAGATTATACTTAGGAATTCCAAAATGTAGATTATGCTAGGATTATCAATTATAGTTATACCTACACCATACCAAGGACTTTGATAATAATATTGACATTATTATAAGTACTAATTTTGATATTATTATTGCTTTCTTCTTTAGAAAGAAGAGACAGAGAAAGAGAAAGGCATTTATTCAAAAACGGAGATGTATTCTGAAAATGATATATCAAAATTAGGATTTGTATCTCTATCATTTCTTTTTCTTTTCTTTAATCAATAAAAATATCTAATACTTCAGAATTATCTAATTCCTTAAAGCTATTAAGCATGCAGCTATTTTGTTGTTGTTTTTAAAATGCACTATAAATTTATTCAGTATTTTCAATTTGAGTACAATCTATCAATTCATGAATACATTTTCCACATGTTTATTATATCATACTAAGTTCCTTATATGGTAAGTCTCTTACAAACACCTTATATGTCTTTCATTCTTACCCATTCAATTTGAAATGATCCAAACCATTTATTTTCTTCAGCCCAATACTTGAAATGCATTTTATCCCTAAATTCAGAAACTATTTTGGCCAATCCAATAAAATGAGAAGTTTGTGTAACATTGAATAAAAGGTACACAGGACGAGGAGCATCATTCAATTTTTTATTATTTCGACTCGAACTAACTTCATATAAATTTGTACCTAGTCCAAATACCATATTTGATGGCTCGATGAACATTATCTTTTGTTGGAGCACGTATCAAAAAAAATGTAGCCTCAGGTTCAAGTGGCTAATGAATATTTTAAAGACATTTAAAAGTAGCTTTAACTTCTTCAAAATTGTCATAATTATCTAAATATTGAGCTTCAGGCTAAGCACATATTTGATTAACTTGCATATTATATTAATTATATTATTAACTTGATTTTATGTAATTTAATATTAGAAATTGATTATCTTGATAAAAGGTTGTTTTTATATATAATAAAAAGTATAAAAACATTAATAATACAAATAAAGAATTATTTTCTTATTTAACTAAAACTCTTTCCTAATTTTTATATACTATTAAATATAAAATTTTTAGAAATGAATTCTATCTAACTAATGAGTAAATACAAAATAAAGTTTCGATTATTAGAAACTAACTCAGGTACCTTGTACTAAATCGAAGAAGAAAATGGATAAAATAAATAAAATTTTTACGCTTTTGATTTATCACCAGATTTTCAAGAATGGTCACTTAAAATGGAGGCAAAATTATCAAATTGCAATACTGTTAGACAGCATGTCAAATAAATTAATTATCAAAATTAAAGATATATTCTGTTTACATATTTAGAAGGTATAACATTGGATAGATAAATTTCTAATTTCAGAGGAAAAAAAGAATCGATTAAGTTAGATATATTAATAAATTACTTAACATAGATTCTTGAAACATTATATTAAATTCATAATTAATATATTTTAGGTAGAGTTTTCTCAACCAAAAATATTTTAGATTGTGATGGTTAAATTTTATTCCTGGACTTTGGATTTGGTCCAAAAATGTTAACCTAAAACATTGATTTAATATTTCCACCAGAAATAATTGAGAAATATGTAGAAAAATGTAAGTATTTTTTTAAATTAGTTCAGAATAATATGATTATAATTATGATATTAGAGTTGATTCTTGGTTATTAGGAGCAGTGTTGTTTCATTTAGTTAAATTGAAACCTATAAATGCAGTATAATTGGTTGAAAATAAAGTTAAAATAATGTCATATAATGACATAAACGAATATTGGTTGTATTTAAAAAAATAGATGGAAAGATCTAATCATATCGATACATTTACTGAAAGATATCCTAAAGAATTATGTTAATTTATTCAAGGACTTTTAACATACAATCCATAGAATAGACTCTCTTTTCATTAAATTTATAAAAATGATTTCATTAAAAACTTGAATCTCCCTAAATATGAAGAATACTTAAAATTTTATGAAAATTATAATGAAAAAAAGTTGGATGAAGTAATAAAAACTAACGAAATTAGTGCTTCTGTAATTATAATGACAAAAGATCTTTAGATGGAATAACATAAAGAGCCATCTAATCAAAATGTTCGAACACCATAAACTTCATTTGTGTAAGAATATAATAAGATTTTATTATTTTAGTATTCCAGATCTAGATTTTGCAAGTAAAATTGTAGATCTTACAGTTACAATTCCTGGTACTTCTTAAAGATTAGCAGATGATTTTTTGGGAAGCAATTTAGATAATATTGAAAATTTCTTTTGTTATAAAATATAGGGTCAATATGTATTTATAAAATCTATATATAGGAATCTAGATTTTATGTAATTTGGTCACACATAAAAATGGAATTATTTAGATAAACATTTTTAGAGAAAATTTCTGAAGAATTTGCAGAAGAATTGAAAAAAAAAAATTTTTAATTAGAAAATGTTTTAGTTTATTTTTTAAGGAAAATGGGTTATTTAATTTTAGTTGAATTATTAAAGAAAATAAACTAAGATGTTTGTCCTTGGAAATGTTCACAAGAAGAATAACAAAAATGGAAGGATTTTAAAATAATAGATTCAAAATAGCTTTTAGAAAACGCTATTAAATCAAAAATTAAAGAATTGGAACTTATTTTAAAAGAAACATTTATTAAACATTGTCAAATTTATTAAACAGAAGAAAAAATTGAGGAAATTATTAGAAATCAATTAAAAGCAGATCAAAATTGTTTTTTAAATTAAAAAAATGATGGTGATTCAATATATAATTGTAGTTCTGAAGAATTTTTGAGAAATGGATATAGATAATTTATATAATTAACTTCTAAGTTTTTGGAAAGAGAAAGGAAACTTAACTAATAGCCTTCATTAAAATATAATACTTTATTGTTAAAAATTCTTATATGTCATTTAATCAACCGAATATTTAATCTGAATAATGTTAAAATTAACTTCGAGAATCTATTGAAAGACAGGAAAACTTTAGATTTTCTAACTCCTCAAGAGATATATCAATATATATGCAGAGATGATGAAACAAAAAAAGATGATGATATTAAACATATATTTAATATCAATTTTAAAAATGAATGATATATATTAAATTTATAATAATTATTTTTATTATGATATATTGGAAATAGTTAAATTAATAATAATAAAGTATTTTAGTTAATTATAGATTTAAATTTATAAGATGATCAGATAATTAAAATAATTTGAAATTACTTAAATGATTTTCATAATACTTTTAACATTGATATTAAATATTATTCAATCAATAAATTTTTAATGAATAATAAAGATGTAAATAATCAATTTTGTCTTTTGTAACATAGCACATATGCATTTTGAGTTATAATATCTTAAACTTATATTTCTTTTACTTGAGAATCATCATAGCAATACCATTTTTAATCTTCTAAATTTTTAATTAAAGAATTATAATGACCTTCGTAAATATCTCCATAATGATTAATTGCTCCATATAGTTTATATTTTAATTCATTTTTGTTATTTCCATTTAAATAGTCGTTTGGTAGCTAAAATATTTATTTAATAATACATTTAAATTTGTAACATATTTAGACATATTAAGAATATGTGGAAACTTGACAAATATATTGTTTTTTATTTTTTAAGAGATATCATCTGATGATTTAAATCTCTTCAATTGTATGATCAAAATTTAAGGTGTAGAATATAATACAATTAATTATTAAGTATATAAAATTTTCTTTGTATTTTTTAATTTTTTTAAGTATAGTTATTTATAAATAATAATTTGAATTGATTTTTCGTATTCTGTTATAGTTATTTGATTCCTTAGACATGTTAATTGCATTAATTGCAATACCATGAATTATTTTCATCTAATTATTATTGTTATTATTAAAAATTTAAACAATCATAAATTGTTAATGATGGTTTATTAATTGAAAATTACTCATTTTTATCTTGCATTAGAAAAATTGAAGCTTCTAATGGCACTGTTCATAAAACAAGTGTTACCAAAATTAGCTAATCCTATTTAATAAGTATATGATATCATATTTTTATTACTTTTTATAATTTAAATTCTTATTGAAGAATTATTATATGAGTAGAAATGTAAAATCACAAATATTATAATTAGAATTGTTAAATAAAAATATTATATAATTAGAAATATAAAAAATCATTCATATCTAAATTTAGTATAATTTTATTGAATCAATAAAGGGAGAGATTACAATTTATATCCTTTTGGAGGATGTGATAATTTTAAACTAAATACTTTTGGTTTAATATAGGCTCCATTCATCCCTTGTGGATTACTTTACTAATATAATTATTGAGATTATATAATTTATTATTTTTATTAGTTTTCTTACAGTTTTTCATGTTCACTTTCATTTATTTATTTTGATGAGGATTTAACATTTTTATTATTTTTTCTAATAGCAAATTGCTTTACATTCTTAATTGCTATACCCTATAACACTCCCTTAATTGAAGAAAGTGGAGATAAAATGCTTTAAACATTTTATTACTAAATATGCGAATTATTAAGCCTATTATCAACTTTTCTATATTAAATCAAATCCAAAATCTATAATTCTTTTCCTTGTTTTTCTGTAAAAGCACACAAATCTTTAATTGATTCTAATGACTATTATTAATAATCTTCATAAGGAACAAAATTATCATTATCCACTTCAGGTATAGTATCTATTTAATTTGGAGGTTGTTCTTCCCCTTCCTAAATAATTTCATTTCCTTTATTCTACTCATTTTTATTAGTTGGAAATAAATTTGTATTGATTCTACTCTAAACATGTTTATATAAAGTGCTCTTCTTTTCAAGTATAATCTTTTTAGGTTGAGATTAAGATTTATTCTGAGGTTCTTAATTTATTTGAAGGGATTCTTTTTTCTGGTTTCTTCTTATATCTATATTATTTAATTATAATTTACTTGCTCCAGTCCACTCTTCATACAGTTTTAAAGAATGTTATAAATATTCATCATAAGATTTAGAACATGGNTAGTTATTTGATTCCTTAGACATGTTAATTGCATTAATTGCAATACCATGAATTATTTTCATCTAATTATTATTGTTATTATTAAAAATTTAAACAATCATAAATTGTTAATGATGGTTTATTAATTGAAAATTACTCATTTTTATCTTGCATTAGAAAAATTGAAGCTTCTAATGGCACTGTTCATAAAACAAGTGTTACCAAAATTAGCTAATCCTATTTAATAAGTATATGATATCATATTTTTATTACTTTTTATAATTTAAATTCTTATTGAAGAATTATTATATGAGTAGAAATGTAAAATCACAAATATTATAATTAGAATTGTTAAATAAAAATATTATATAATTAGAAATATAAAAAATCATTCATATCTAAATTTAGTATAATTTTATTGAATCAATAAAGGGAGAGATTACAATTTATATCCTTTTGGAGGATGTGATAATTTTAAACTAAATACTTTTGGTTTAATATAGGCTCCATTCATCCCTTGTGGATTACTTTACTAATATAATTATTGAGATTATATAATTTATTATTTTTATTAGTTTTCTTACAGTTTTTCATGTTCACTTTCATTTATTTATTTTGATGAGGATTTAACATTTTTATTATTTTTTCTAATAGCAAATTGCTTTACATTCTTAATTGCTATACCCTATAACACTCCCTTAATTGAAGAAAGTGGAGATAAAATGCTTTAAACATTTTATTACTAAATATGCGAATTATTAAGCCTATTATCAACTTTTCTATATTAAATCAAATCCAAAATCTATAATTCTTTTCCTTGTTTTTCTGTAAAAGCACACAAATCTTTAATTGATTCTAATGACTATTATTAATAATCTTCATAAGGAACAAAATTATCATTATCCACTTCAGGTATAGTATCTATTTAATTTGGAGGTTGTTCTTCCCCTTCCTAAATAATTTCATTTCCTTTATTCTACTCATTTTTATTAGTTGGAAATAAATTTGTATTGATTCTACTCTAAACATGTTTATATAAAGTGCTCTTCTTTTCAAGTATAATCTTTTTAGGTTGAGATTAAGATTTATTCTGAGGTTCTTAATTTATTTGAAGGGATTCTTTTTTCTGGTTTCTTCTTATATCTATATTATTTAATTATAATTTACTTGCTCCAGTCCACTCTTCATACAGTTTTAAAGAATGTTATAAATATTCATCATAAGATTTAGAACATGGATAAATCAATTCATAATTTCCTTTATTTTATGATTCATAATCATCTCTTTATTTTTAACATTATAATTTAATTAATTTCTTCTCTTCAGTTGATAACTTTGTCTTTTTGCCTGTTAATACTCTTTTCTACATTTCATCCTTTTTTTATTATATTACCTCATTTTTAGTTTTTAGATTGATATTCATTAATGTAATAGTATCAGCTATTAAATTCTTTTTAATATATTAATCTAAAGGTGTATCAGTAGTAAAACTAGGAGTATGGTTGACTTCAAGTAAATATGGTTTCAAGGAACTATCTATTAAAATATCAAATCCAAGAATCTCAAAACACATATTATTAGCATAATTATCCACTTAAGTATAATTTTATTGTAAAATTGGCTAAACTGAACAAAAAGTTTTGATTATTAAATCTTTTATATCATCAAGTAATTAATCAACATTTTGATTCTATTTATAATTAAAAAAATAATTACTTAATCTCTTAATAATTAAAAAACACTTGACATACTTCTTTTATGTCCAACATCCATTTTCTTTTCATCAGAATTGAATATAAAATTAGGATTATCTTTATTTATAGCATAATTAGTTAAATGCATACAAACATCATCTAAATTATTTGTATTTGGAACAATATATGCTTAAGTTGCAAATCTTGCTAAACCTTCCTTATACAAATATATTCTTAAAGGATCACAACCACAAATTAATACATACATTCTTAAATCAAACTTTAATCCATCAATAAGAAGTGGTTTATGAATATATCTTTATGCAACATAATGTTCAGTAGGATTAATTGATTCTATAGAGCGAGTTAAGAAGATTCCTTTTGATATAAGCTGAAATTATACCTTTGCCTTAACAAGATGCTTCAGGTTTCAGTATAAATGTTTTAGCTTTGCCAAATTATTGTTTAAAATCATTATATTCACTTGGTAACATCCAAGTTCTTGGATAAAAGTCATATTCATCTGGAAATTGTTTCTACATTTTGTTCAAATTTTTGCCTAGATGATTCTTACGAGCTAATGAATACATACCTGGGAAATGATTAATCTTTTAATGTGCTATAATAATTTATATATGATATCTTACATTGCATTTTAGCCAAAGTTTCAGGAAGTACAGCATTGTCTGTCCAACAAAAATCCCAGTTATTTACTTCCTAATATGGAACATATTACAATTTAAATTTGTATATCATTTTTCCAACAAATTTCACAACAGGATACTAAGTATCTATTTAATAATGTAAGTATTACCTGAAACATTCATAATTAAATTTTTATTTGTGTTTTAAAGCAATTTCTTTTTCTTTTTTTTAGTTAACTCTTCATCACTTTCTTAATCTTATGATTAATCGTCATCTTCTTCTTCACTATCTTCAAATTCTCCATTAAATATTATCTCTTTTTCTTATTTCATATTTTATATACAGTTATTTAATATAATGATTAATAATTGATCAAAATAATGCTATATATATGTATTATAGAAATATAAAATAAAATAATATAATTAATAAAGAATTCAGGAATGGCTTCTAATTTAAATGAGCCTTTCATTGTTTATAAAAATTATAGATAATAATAAAAGGAAGCAAAAAAAGAAGGTCTCAAAGAAAAAATAGTTCCAAAAGAAATGAAAAAAAAAATTGAAAAGCCTAAGAAAAATGTAAACCCTTAGCCAACTTAAAAAAAGATTGATCAAAATTTACTATTTAGAGTTATTCAGTAACATCAGTAACAATAACAAATACTATAATAATTCATTCTTGATTAAAGAATAAACCATACAAATGTTTAAGATGATGATATTGATGAATTTTCTCCAATTTATAAATTTGGCATTCCAACTACACCTTAAAATGTTGCATTATAAAGAAGAATGAGCAGAGATGACGACGATTTCAAAATTTGATGATTTATTTTGCAATAACATTCATTTCTATACTATTTTTTAATATTATAAGTCTACATCTTCAGTTCATATATAAAATACTTAATTTTGTCTAAAGATATATTATATAACATAATAAAATAAGAAAATTGATTAATTTATGATTTATTATTAATTGATTGAATTAAGTAAACTATTACACATAGATTAATTATGTCATAACATAATTTATTAGATTAAATTTAATATAAATGCAATTTATTTTAATTTGTGATAATTGCAATTGTTTTAATCAACACAGAAGGTTTTTTCCAATACATATTCATATTCTAATGTAACAGACCAAAAAAATAACATATATAATTAAATTCTCACTTCAAAATATCATTTTTTATAGACTATGATTATTTTATTAGAATGGAATTTGTAATGCTTAATTAATTTTCATCGTTAATTGTGAATCAGTTTATGACTTCAAAAATAATGAGATAAGATTTAATATACTAGAATAAGCATTATAAAAATCACTAATATTCCACTCATCAACCTACTACAAATTATCAATTTCGTGGTAATGATATAGTAATTTTGATAATGCTTAAACGTTCTAATAATTTGGCTCAATTTTTCGATAGCCATTCTAAACATCTTTATTTCTTATCTAATGTAAATTATTGCTATTACCTTCTGTAAATTACTTCTCTAAATAAATTTAATAAAGCATGTTAAAATCTAATTCTTTTTAGTGTTGTTCTTTTAATATAGTGTCTTCGCTAAAAGTGTTTTACGAAAATGGTGATTATTCAGAATCATCATTGTTAGATTTATTTTAATCATTTTAGATTTTTCTATTAGAAAAGATATCAAAGTTGAGTGTGAGAGAATTCGAAAGACGCTCAACTTCTAATTCTTCTAATTTTACTTATTACTATTTTATAAACTCTTTTTAGATTAAGTGAGGATGAGGTTTTTAATTATATTGTTTGTAAATTTTTCGAAATTGTTTTAATATAGGTATTTCTTTTTTCAAGGCAAATCGTTTTGAGTTCTATTTATGAGGAGATTCGGAAGGCTATTAAAGCATGTTTAAGTATTTTAAATAAAATATAACTGATAATAGATCAAAAAACTGATTATGAATATGCATAAATTACAATTATATTCAATACTCACTGGATTTTATCCATTTATATTATGATTATAATATATTTATTATCTAAATAAGAAATTTCTTAAATATAATGGAGATATTAAGAAATATTTCTTCTTACATTATAAATTCCTTATTTCCACTATTCTCACTCAATTTTTTTTTATTATTCTCCTTTAAACGTTATTTTGTTTGAAACTCTAATTTACATAATTTCAAATTAATTTAACAGTATAAAATCAAATATTGACATTCAATATAATCATATTCTTAATACCCCTAAGTAAGAAAATAAACTATGAATATTATTTTTGAAAAAAAAGACTTAATTATAAATAGTGTATCAAATAACTTTTCAATTGATTTTTTAAGAGAAGATTGGACACTCATTAATTATATATGTTTTGAAAGGAAATTTCTTCTTTTGCATTTTTAGTATAAAAGGAAAAATATATATTTAAATTTATTTTTTATATAAATTACTAATAATATTTCAACTTGTTATAATCTTATATTATTAAATCTAATTATCGAAAATAATATTTAACTAAAAGGTTTCATTAAAATTTCTCTAATCAATTCAATATTAATTTATTTATTATATATTAAGAGGATAAATAAGTATAGTTTCTGTAAAAGATTATAATAGAATTAAGCATCTTCAAATATATATGTTAGCAAAGAATTATTATTATGTTGAAAATAAATGCAAGATTTTCAAATTAATTAGAGAATTCTTAATACTTTTGTTGATTAAATAATTGGAGTGTAGATGTATTATAAATTAGCTTTGATTTGTTATTTAAATTATATATCTTTCTATTTAAATTGTATAAGAATATTTAAATGATATCTTTTGTAGGTTTTTAGAAATTTTGGTTGAATCTATTGAATCACACTTTAAAAATTGATATTAAGTGTCATATTTTAAATTATTTGCACTCAATATTATATTTAGAAATAAAATCATAAGAAATAACGATAGATATATATAAATCATGACAATATAGTATTAATATCTAAAATCCTAGATCTATAAGGAAATAATAATTTTTGGGTTAAAAAAGTATAACAATTTCAAAATTAAAAGGGAACCATCAACTCATTATTTTAAGGCGAATGGTTGTTTATTAATAGATTAAAGATTCAAACCCTTAAATTATTTTAAAAGAAATATAAAAATGCCTTCATTTAGTGATGAACATTTTACAAATTGATAATGAAATATTTTAATTGAAGAGATTAAAATAATTTAAATGTTTAGATTATGCATAATAATAATGATATTAAAATGATTATTTTGTGTGATTAAATATATTTTGTTTATGTTTGTTTTAATTATAATTTATATAAATTATTTTTATTTGGATGTTATGATTGATTTAATTAAATTTGATTTTGAAATTATCAATATTCTAATAAAATAAGAAGTGTTTCTTATAAAATTCATAATATGGCAATAAAGAAATTCAATAATTCAAGTTTCAAGTATAGAAATAACAACTTTATTGAAATATCATAATTAAGGGATTTATTTTATTATTCTAATCTAATGCAATAATATTAATTTAATTGTATTGATTATTTAAGAATAGCTTATAGATAACTATAAAAATATCATAAAATTTTCTATATTGATATATGATTTATTGTAATTTAATAATAGTAATTTAGCAATAATTTAAATATTACTTAAATTGAATTTGCTTTTTGAATGATGTGAAAGTATAATAGAGAGACAGTTTTAGTGATTCATATTTTATTTATTATATCTTTATAATAGTTTATATTTATTTAATTATTTTAATTAAATATTTAAGAATGAGTAGAAAACAAACAAGTTCCAAGTATCAATAAAAATTTAACTTGTTTTAGATCCCCTTAGATTGCAAAAGCCATTCATAAGCAAAGTAAGGACTCTGATTCAAGTTCTTCTGAGAGGAGATATGGCAAATTTTGGAAACCTAATGAGGATTCTTTATTAATGGAATTGCACATTAGGCATAACGGAAACTGGAAATTAATTGCTGAAGGCATTCCAGGACGAAATCTTAGTTAGTGTTAATAAAGATGGAAAAGAATTAATCCAAATAAAGTATTTTTGCATCTATTTTTTGACTAAACTTCGAAAATAGTGGACAGATTTTGAAGATCAAGAAGTTATTAGGCTAGTTAATGAGCATGGTCGTAATTGGAAATTGATAGAAGGACTTATGGATGGACGTTCAAGTAAATAGATTAGAGAAAGGTTCTTAAATAATTTGGATCCTGAAATAAATAGAGAAAAATTCACTTTATAAGAAGATCAAATAATTTTAGAACAATATCGAATATATGGTCCTAAGTGGAGCGAAATTGCAAAGATGTTAAATCGAAGACCAGTACAGTGAGGACCTATCATTAGGAAAATTAAGTGAAGAATCGATTTTACTCTTATATAAAAAGAGTTCATATGTTAGATGAAAGATCAGATGATGATGACCATGATCAATCAATTGAATCAGAACCAGAGCAACCATAAAAAATAGTTCCAAATTCTATGTTAAATGTTTCTTAGCCTATATATTAACCTTTAGAAACAATATAAAGTTTAAAAGAGGAACATGATAATACAAAAAACGATTCATTACTAATAAATTAAACACCATCTCATCGTATACAACCATCCATTAATTTGATTTAAGGTCGTCTTTTATCATTTATATCTAGATTCATTTGATTCTAAGCAATTTGGTGGAATGGAGGAATAAGATAATTCCCCATTTAATTAGCATAGAAAAATATTAGACTATAGTCCAATTAACTTTTAGTATTATCATCATCAACCAAATTTCGATATGATATAAGAGGATATGAAAGAGTTAAAATGTTAAATAGAAAGTATCAATATAGAACATCCTATCTGAAATTTCATTTTATTATTTATTTTAAATAATTTCTTACTAAGTCTTCAATTTAAAATATATTTACTATAAATATAAATAATTGTCTTATTAAAATAATCATTCTAATATATTAAATACAATTTGAGTTTATATATGAACCAAGAAGAGTATTTTCAAAAAATTCAAGTTTTATAATAACAATTAATTAATTTTGAATATAAAGACCTTATAATTAATCTTTTTTCTTATGAATTTATTGTTTTATTTGAACTCTTAATGATTTGAATTTGAATCTTGTCCTTTTTAACAATCCAGAACCATATGATCTTATTCAGTAATTGTAAAAAAAATTTATATAAAATTTAAAATCTAAAATGGGTTAATGTAATAACTGTTAATCATGTTAAAAACCAGATGGAAGAGAGCTAACAGTGGATCAATAAGTATATTTATTATATTAAGTATTAGGCTTATAGAACTAGTTAATAATAAAGTCAAGTATAATATTTATTCAATTCTCATAGACCAGCAAATAAAGAGTCTCAAATATAAGTGGTGATCATGGAAGTAAAAGTAAGAAGATTAAAGCTGCCATTACTATATAAGCTCATTGGAGAGGTTATATTGTTAGAAAAAAAATATAAAAAAAGTCAATCGGTACAAATGATATTGCAAGTGCTCCTCCAATAGCTAATAAATATTTTAGCAGTGATAAAGATTATGCTCAATAACATAGCAATTCTAAAACAAGAGAACAAAGACCTCCTTTTAAGTATAAGAGCGGTGCTATATATGAAGGTGAATGGATTGGAAATTCTAGAGATGGGTAAGGCACATAATTATGGAATGATGGAGCTAAGTTTGTAGGATAATGGAAAAATAATATGGCTCATGGAAAAGGAAAGTTTTATCATGTAGATGGAGATATTTTCGAAGGAACCTGGGTAGAAGATAAGGCTTGTGGATTTGGCATATATAGTCATGCTAATGGAGCAAAATATGAAGGAGAATGGCTAAATGATTTACAACATGGATTTGGAGTAGAAACTTGTAATTTATAATTAGATTATGATTATAGGGGCAGATGGTTCTAAATATGAAGGCTAGTATTATCAAGGAAAGAAGCATGGTAAAGGAAAGTATATTTGGAATGATGGAAGTTTCTATGATGGAGATTGGGATAACAATTAGATCAGTGGGAAGGGAGTATATTAATGGAGTGATGGTAGAAGGTATGAAGGAGAGTGGCTAAATAATAATATGCATGGATAAGGACATTATACATGGCAAGATGGTAGATCCTATAAAGGTGGTTATATTAACGATAAGAAACATGGTTATGGTATTTATACTTGGGCTGATGGCAGAAAATATGAAGGAGAATGGGTAAGCGGAAAGTAACATGGTAGAGGGTAATATATTTTATTGGATGGATCAATAAAAAAAGGAGAATGGATAGAAGGGAAGAAGATAAAAAACATCTAAAATTGACTTATTTATTAATTTTAAATGTATATAATTATTCTCACTTGTAAATCAAATTTAACAATTCTTGATGAAAGATACATAAATAAATAATTTAATCATTCACAATATTTCTTATTCAAATAATTACTAAAAATACACAATCATTCAATAAGTTTTATTTTCTAAAATCAATGTGTAATCTCAAAGTTTATTAACATGTTCATTTTTTGTTATTTACATAAGATTATAAGCAGTTATAAATTAAGTATATATTAATTGTAAATTTATTGAAAGCAATTCTAAGCCTTTATTTATATTTATTTTTTACACTGTTATTTGATCCTTAATTATCTTATTTTTATTGCTTAAATTTCTTAAAATCTTTTATGATTATGATTTCTCAATACTATATTTTCATTAAATTTAGGTAGGCTAACTATATATCTCTTATCACTACGAAAATAATATAGCTAGCATTATTGAGTTTATAAAATGCAAAACTTTAATAATATAATTTCAAAGCTCATCATCCTAAAATGATATAGCTCTATAGATATTATTATAATCTTATCTATTTGATTCCGACAATAAATTCTAAATAACTTTATAATATTATTAATTTCAAAATCTCATAAATGAAAATTATAATATGCTTTCTTACATATTTTATTTTCTAAAATAGTAAATATTTCATAAAAATTAATTTAATTTATGTAAAATAATTGTTTTTATGTTATATCCATTATTTGATATAAGTCATTTATAAGGATACGATTGATTTGCTGGGGGGGGCATAGGAACATAATTTGGTTATTAAGTTGTGGTTTAAGTTTAAGGGTTATATGCTTACTATTATTAATTAGGAACAGGATTATAAGCATTTGGGTTATATTATTGAGTGTTAGAAGGGGGATAGCCTGGTGATTGTTACTAGTTTTATGGAGGATATCCAATAGTACTTGTTTATTGAGGATAATTAGGATAGGGTTAACTTGAAGTTGGATAGCTGGTTGGATTATATGGTTGTTGTCCTTATTGGTATGGTTAATTTCCATAGCTGGTTGGTTATTAATTAGGATATGATTAGGGGGGAGGAGGATATTGTCCTGGAGGAGGATATTACCCTGGAGGAGGATATTATCCTTAAGGAGGATACTATCCTGGGGGAGGATACTGTCCCGGAGGAGGCTATTATCCTGGAGGTGGGTATTATCCTGGAGGAGGGTATTATCCTGGAGAAGGATACTATCCTGGAGGAGGTAATTATCCTGGAGGTGGCAAAGGATTATTATATGATTAAGGATATGTATTAATGCTTGATCCATAAGGAGGAGGAAAGGATTAATTAGGTAATTGAGTTGTGGGATATACATTACTGTATCCTCCAGGAGGAGGGAGGGAGTAATCCTCATCTGGTATGTAAAAGTCATATGTCTTATATAATTCTGTGAAATAATGTCCGTTTTATTAGATTGTGATGGCCATCAATCCATAATTTTTACAAAAGTAACTTAAATAAATATTTTTTAAAAGTTAATGATCTGTACACAATTCCACCATTTGGGAACAAACTTCAAATTAGTCAATATTCATTCCAAAATATTCTCTGAACATCTTTCCTAAAGAATGTAATTCTGGAAAATGATGAATATGATGTCCAGCATATTAGATTGTTCCAACTTATTTAGTTAGTTTTTTATTCATTTAAAATGGATCATGAGAATAATTGAGTATGACGTGCAAATGTTTTTCGACATGTTTCACAATACTTATTTATAAATATTATATTACTTCTATAAATATATGTACATCTATTAATGTCTGTAATCTTATAAACATTAATCAATAAGATTTAGTTCTTTAGAGTGATTATGATGATGACTGTTAGATAACATTTATAGTAAATGTTATTCATCTCTTAAGAGATTTTGTCTATTTACTCCTTCCTTGTAGTAACATTAGCTAATAACTAACTCACATTAGGCTTTGAATTGATGATGAGTATACATTTATATTAAAAATATTAATCAATATCAAAATAAATGTTTTTCATATTTCAAATATCATCAAATCTTTCTATTGTTTTTAGAATCGTATTTAAAGCTAATTGAAAACAATCCTCTAAATATTTTTCTTAAAATTACTTCCAGATCTTTTCAATAATATCTTCAGCAATTAGTTTGAATTCTCTTTTATTTAAATACAGAAATTTATTTTTGATAAGTACAATAAATTCAGATTAAATTTAGATTCTCAAATTCTCTTTACTTTTTATATAATTTCTTTCTAATTCTAACTATTAATCTACATTTGATCTGAATTAACTTTAATAAAATTAATTCAATAAATTTGTCTCATATTATAACTGATCTTATAATCTTAATTGAGTTTCTCGATAGATTTAAATGTTCATATCAATACTATTTAATATAGAATGTAATTAACATTCTTAATTTTATAATGACAAAGAATACTGATAATATTATTACCAAAGTAATACTTCAATAGAGGAAGATTTATCAATATCTCTTAGTTTTTCAATAAATTTCTCAGTAATTTTATTAATATATTCACCCTTAAATGGATTAATCAAATGAATAATTTCTTCCATTTTAGAATTACTAATCTGTTTTATTTTAGAGCCTTCCTTATTTCCAGAAAATTTTTTATTTTAATAGTCACTTTTAATTTAATCATTTAATGCTTTTAAATCTTCGGTTATTTAATATATTTATTTTTAATCATTTGAAGTTTGAAAGAGAGAATCTTAAAATTCAATAAATTTTATTTTAATCTTTTTAAGGCTCATATTAAGAAATGATTAAGTATCTGATTAAAAAATTAAGATATTCTCTTAATTTATCTAATTATGATTTAATTATTTTTCTTTTAATTTTTCATATTCATCTTTTATCAACTTGATTATTTAATTTATGAAATTACTTATATAATCTTATTATCCATATTATAAATTAGCATTAATTAAATCAATAAAGTATTTTAAACTGATGGTATTGAAAGGATTAAAAATTATATATGAAAAATAAGGTGTTTCAAACTTTGATAAGATAATCTATTAATCTTCTTAAAAATAACTAAAGATGTTTTTTAACCTGTCTTAGTTTTCTATTTTTGTAGATTATTTTGCTAATAACTTCATTTCTTGTTTTTTACTTTAAATATTATTTATATATAATAGAATTTCTTTAAAAAATCCCTAATTCAGGGATGTTTCATTTATATATTATTTATATCATTTTTTTATTTTTTTAGATGCAAAATCAAGTTTCTTTGATATTGATTTCTTTTTTTATTTCATATATGCATCCAATTTTCCAGTTGCTTCAAGTTAATCAAACTTTTATTTCAATAATTCTTATTTTATTACACCTAAATAATAAAAATATGATTTACTTTATTTAGGATGATAATTCTTTTTCTTTAATTTAGAAACTGCTTATTATTTTTTTAAATACTATTCTTATTTAATTATCTCATCTTTCTATTTTCCAATAATTTATTTAATTTTTTATTTAGATTCTTTATCAAGCTTTTCAGATTATTTTTTTAAGACTTATATTTCATTTGTTTTCATTTTTCCAATAAAATTATATGATTTATAAAATTTGGTTAAACTTAATTCACCAGATGTTTAATCAAATCTTGGATCTCGTTGTTCTTATTTTTTCTAAGGTTTATTAAAATTCTTTGGTAAAGGTTTTCTTGCATCTCTAACTTCAGGACTTTATATTAATAATAAATCTAATACATACCCTCCTTTGATTTTCTTTGGCAATTCTTAATCCTTTATTTAGGTTTTAGATTATTATTGAGATTTCATTTCCTTCTCAAAACCCAATAATGTGTGGAATGGTACTTATGACAATTATTGTTTAATCTTTGTTAATCCATAGAAAATTTACTTGTAATTCTTCATCCATTATTAATTAATTTCTTTAATTATAAAATTTATATTGAATTTTTTATATAAGAAATTTAATAGTAAGTCTAATATATTTATGAATGTAAAATTTAAGTTTATTTTTATTCACATCAATATAATAAAATCCAATATTGCTTTATAAAAAAGCATTATTATTATAATAATAATAATAATTATTATTATTATTATTAATGATCTCTTTAAATAAGTTTATATCTTTATTTTAGCTATTTAGTATTACATCATAAAAGAAATAGTCTAAAAGTTCATGATTACCCAAGAATTTATATTGGTTTTTATTTAAGAATATTTCATCTTATTTTTCTGATTTAGGAACTCATTAGATACATCTTCTTTTTGATAAATAAATAAAGATATGAATTAATTGCTATATGTAGAAAACATTAACTTTTCTAATCAATTTATCACTTTAAGTTGATAAATTCTATATTGATAATTTTAATAAAATTCCTCAAACTAAATAATTTTATTACTCTTTCATTATTTCTAATCTTAAATTTATACTCTTGTTTATTCCATCTTTATTTGAATATTTAACAAGTACCTCATAAGACTTATATCAAAACATATATAGCTAATTTAAGTTCTTGACTATAATTAACTAATTCAGAATGTAAAATTAAATTGAATAAAGAATGAAATCAAGTAATAGTATTTTAATTTACTAATTGAAGCATTAAAAGGTGTATTTTATGTTAGAATATTTGTACTTTGAATTTGTTTATAATGAAAAGTTATGATTATAATTTGAATAATATAAAGTCTTGGAGAATATCATGTTAGACAAATAATTAAAAATAGTTACTATAGATAGATTAACTTTTAATTTTTAATGTTAAAATTAGGATATTCATTAAATTTGAATCATCAAATCAGAATATGAAATAAATTAGATTTAATATTATACTGAAAATTAAATAAATGTATATATAATAATATATCAATAGAATAATAATTTTAATAATATGATACTAAAAAGATATCAATAATTATTACACATATGAATTTTAAGTTTGATATCAATAATATAATTTAAAAGGGTTTATTAAAACAATTATTGAGAAACAAATTAACATTACTTACTTTTTATTACTCATATAAAAAATGATTTATTTATAATTTTGATTCTAATTGATAAAATATGTAAATTATGATATTTTTTTTTATTTTAAAATAAATTTTAGAAAAACTGAATTTCTATTTTGGAAAAGTAAAAAAGATCGCTAAAATAATTTCTGTTGTTATAAAACAGGCAAATTCCAGCAGAAATCAAACGATTATGTAATACTAATATTAATTAATTTAATCAAAAAATAATTACTTATATTAAACAATATTTCATATTATCAAATTTAATCCAGCATATCTGATTATTTTATTATTGAAAAAGAAATTACTTAAATCTCAGTGTTTTTATAGTAACAAATTTCTTACATTTATTGATTATTTAATATCTATATCTTTTTACTATGAGCAATAATGTATATTATACAACATCACTTTTGAAAAAGCAAAATAATGGGATTGAATAGAGATTTGCTTATTTGATGGAAAATTTTCTCATCATAAATAAAGTATGAGTTTAATTATATTTTACTCAGAGAGAAGGTCTGAATTTCATAGATAGAAAATTTGATTTGACTTCAATGGACTGCCAAATCAAATGGCATTATGAGTATCATACTTATATTATTTAGGAACAACATAATCACAGAGATGATGGTGTATGACACAAAATATAATTAAAGAATTGTGTATTATGAAAAACCAGAGATCTTACAAGGTTTACAAAACAAACTTAATGGAAAAGCATACTATAGAAATTTTAAATAGTTTTACCAGAAATTAGAGGTAATTAAATCTCATAAAAATGTCGAAGTAATTTCCATTATTCTAATATAGATTATGATATGTAAAAATATATTAACAGAAGAGATTGTAGTAGCTAAATAAGTGAAGTTTCCAAAAAATAAACATGCTGATTCTGATCATAATGTATTAATTCCAACTAATTTAGTCTTTTGTAATGAGCGAGGCTAAGATTTATATGAAATTATCTTACAATCCTCATCAATATCTTTTAGGAGCCCAACAAATTTTCTTATGTGATCAATCAGTTATTTATACTATGCATCATTGTAAAGGTGGAACACTCTATGAATATCTAATTGAAAATGATTTAAATTTGCCAGAATTAGTTACTCAAGAAATGATGAGAAAATTATTAGTAGGGCTTGATCATCTCCATAAACTTGGAATTATGCATAGAGATATAAAATTAGACAATATAATGTTACTGAGAAAAAATGATCCAAATTCAATACGAATTATGGACTTTGGGTACTCAGCATTCATTGATAATGAGATGTTTTCTTATTAAAGATGTGGAACTCCTGGATATATAGCCCCAGAAATTTTAAACATGAATCAATATAATGAATTATGTGACATTTATAGTTTAGGCTGTGTATTCCATGCTTTATTGACAGGGAAAAAACTATATTAGACACCTAAATCAACCAAAGCTTCAGAATTATTGATTTTGAATAGAAATAGCATTATTTCATTATCATAAATCTGTAATCTCAATGCTTTAGAATTATTGTAATCAATGATATCTGTAGTTAAATACAGACCCAGTGCTTCAACCTGTTTATAACATTCATATTTTGAAGAAGAATAATTTTAAATAGAAGATCTATGCACATAGTAATTTATTATTAATATTGTAGATTGAGACAACTAGATTTTCCTTAGCTTAGGAATCCATTTAGATCTTGATTGAGAGATGTGAATACTTTTTCTTTGTTTATTCATTTATTTTATACTTATTTTATTCAAATATTAATCATCATATATTTAAAAAAAATCGTGACAACCTCCAATAATAATAATTTTAATTAATGAAAAAAATTTCCTTTATAATAATTAATTTTTGATAACAAAATCTTAAATGCTTTATTGCACAGATAACACTCGTATTCCAATTCATGTATTAAAGTAAAATATCTTTGAATTTTAAGTTATAATTATCATTCACTGAGTGTATGATATTGTCATCATATTAAATGCTTATATATTATTTTTTCATTCTTTAATTTAATATTTTCTCTTGAGATATTATATATCACTTTAAATTTCTAAATGATTAATACAAATATATTTTTATGACAAACACTGTTTATACCATTTTTAAACCTAAATTAATGCAAATTTTGTAATAAATATAATCTTATTGGATATCTAATTACAATTACTCCAATTTTTCTTTTATTTTCTTATAAAAAAGAATACACAGCTAATAATAAATTAAAAAAAATTCAGTAATTTTTATATAGGAATTATAGCATAATAAATGTACATTTAATTCTTTCATGATATAAAACAAAACAAGGGTAAGATATTCTTATAGAATGTTAAAAAATGAAAGTTTTGAAGTCCAAAACAAAATAAATTTAAATTGCTAAATATTTAAAAATATAGCCTAAAATATACAGAGATTTAAGGTTAAATTATGATTTAAAGAAAGAATTTTATCGAGTTGATCAAAAAGAAAAATAAAAAATTTTAATCCATAATTTAAAGTAGAAGATTTAAAATAATTTATATTATTTAATAATTATGTTTTTAAGTTATTATAAGGAACTTAATATTTTTATATAAATTAATTTTCTTTTAAGCACGATTTGATATTTAATATATTGTTTTATATTTAAATAAATCCTTTGTAGACATTAATAAAAAGTAAATTATGAGTATTAACTAAAAAAATAAAATGCCTTCTTATATTTTATAATAATTGACTCTTCTAATTCTTCATCTAGTTTTTAAAGGTTTCTGATAAAAGCAAATAAGCAGGGGATAAAAATATTTATTTACATAATTTCCAAATTCTAAATTACTTTTTTATAAATCGATCTCTGAATATTTAGTTCCTCCAAATTATTTATAATAAGCTTCTTTTATAGAAATTGATCATTTAAAGCTCATTAATTATGATTATTTTCTTAAATCACTTTATAATTGCGTAAATGATTGATTCTAATTTATAAAAACAATGAAATTAATATTTTTTTTCAAACCAAAAATATTTACAAAATATTCTATCATTTAAGATTGTATTTAAAATTAATCAACATTTATATAGATGCAATAAAATAACAATAGGTAATAAATTAGTTATTGAAATTACTATAGATATAAATATATAATAAATATAATAAAGTCATTTTCTTTTTGATTTAATAGTATTGGATAATTTAGTTTGTTAACCAGGAATCCAGAAAGAACTGAATTCCATATCTAAAGAAGGATGGAGGAGTTTAATAATTTCATTTCTCGTCATACAAGATTAAGGGGTTTAAAAAGTTTATTATTCTTATTCAGCTTATTCTAATTTCAAATTTCTCAACTTTTTATTTAATGGTAGTTTCTTCATCACTTAAGGAGATTAATGAAAACTGTGAGGTGAAATGAAATTTTATGAAGTAAATATTTATTAAGATTTTTTAACAGCAAAACCACTATGTTTGAATGATTATTATTATGAATGTTCAGGGGAATTAGGAGCTGATCGATAGAGTAATTCAATTTTTAGATTTCTTTTAGCTTTAAATTTATTTTTCCCTATATAAACTCCTTATGATTATTCCTAAATTTTTGCTCCTCCTTTTATCTTATCTACTGTTGTTTTAATAAAATTAGCAATAATCTATGTAGTTGCCTCATAATTTAATGAAATATCAAATAAAGTAGCTAAAATATAGGAGCCATATTCAATAATGATTGGACCTCTATCAGATTCTGCTAATATTGTAAATGCTCTTTCAATAGAAGGAAAAGAAAATGAATGAACATCCCATTTAGAAGATGTAGTGGCAACAAAGGATTAACTTTTAACACCTTCAAAAATGTAATGATTGATATGAGAAGATTTAATATGTACAATGATTTCATTACTTTTGCTAGCATATACTTCAATATTTTTAAATGGACGATAAATAGGAGCTTTGAGGATGTATTTACCTAAAGTTTGAAATTCTTGGGCTGCTTTATTATTATGCAATCCTGCATTACTTTTAGGTTACCATGTTTTTGTATCAGGATGATATACAAATATATCACCAGTGCTTTTCTCTATAAAGTATTTTTAAGGATGTAATTCATCATTTGTAAAATAAACAGTTCTATCAAAATTAGATGCTGAAAGAAATACTAAACCCATCATTCCACAACCACATGCAAATAAATATTTATTAATTTTGATACACATTCTTTATAATACTAATATCTTTTCCATCTATTGTGACCATGGTAATGTAGTTCCACTTCCTGCTATAAATATTATATCAAATGAATTAAATGCTCTTATTATGATTATATATATACTGAACAGCATTTTGATTCACATAAGAACTTTAAATTTCATATAAGAAATCAGAAATAGATGAAAAATCCCTTACTATATATTCCATCTCTTAATCTGGAACTTCAGACTATTTATATCACAAATAATACATAATTAATAAAGGCTTTTTAAACAATATAGCGGAAATCTAAAAATTATTTTTATCCTTTTGGTGTTGGAGCAAATGCATTAACTAATAATATTTTCATAATAAAAAATATATAATGTAATTAAATTCAAAACAATAATTAAAGATCAATATATTTATATATAAAACCTCAATACTTTTTTTTTTTGTGATGATGTTTCTTCTTCTTTTTATTTCTACTTCTACTTCTAGAACTGGAACTAGAACTAGAACTTGAACTCGAACTAGAACTAGAATGTAAACGAGCCAATTTCATTTCTTCTTGTTTCTTTTTAAACTCTTAAATCTTATAATAAGTAGTATCATTCAAATTAGGTCTTCCCATTTGTAATGTAAAATCAGAAGTTTGACTTAATTAACATTAAACCTTTTGAATTTCTATACTACAAGGTAATTTTAAATCACTTACTGATTATTCACTTTACATCATTATGCAATATTTTTATTCACTATTTGATATAATTATATATATAATTACTTAATTTAATGAAATAATACACCTCCTATTCCATTCATATGATTATAGACTTATGATAAATTAACTTTGCCACTTAAGATTACTTATTAAAGTTTCAATACATCATTAAAAGAATCTGTTCGCTTTTTCTTTTATATACATAGTAAAGAGATATTCTTTAATACTAATGGCAATTTCTTCAGAATCTATTGACAAGGTATTCTTTCCACTTGCAATTCCAAATATTCATATGTAATGTCTCCAATCTTCTCAGATTTAAAGATTCCTTCAGGCTTAACAACTAAGTCATAGATCTGCTTAATCTCAGTTATACATTCCTCAACAGTAAATTCTTTAGGAACTCCAAAAATGTATAATTATTCCTTTGATATATTATCTAAATTGGTATTATTTATACAATTATATGTTGGCATATATTATGATGGTTTCTCCTTTTCACGAGACAATTCTTTCTATTGAGACTTACGAAAATCACTCTATTATTCTTTCACCATATGTCCTTGTTCTTTTAACATTTCAGTGTAGACTTTTGATAAGATGGGCGTAAGTTTATCTTTTGTTTTTACGGAGACTTTTCCTTAATAAACTTTTAGTGCATCGTCATCATATTTGAATCCCACAGCTACATCAATTGTTTATGTTTCCTTATTAATTGAACTAATTTGTAACAAATCACATGGACCCTCTTTTAGAAAGAGAGATTCTTACAGCCTTTTATATTCTTCCATGTAAATAAAACAAAAATTCATCTTCTTGTAATCCTCCAATGTACAAATCTTTGAAATAGAAATGTATTCTAATTTCAGACTATCTATCTTCCTTATACTTGTCACATTGGTTAACAAAGATCTTTTTCTCAGGAGAGGAAGATGAAGACGAGGATGATGATGAGGATGAACTATTCTTTCTTTTCTTTGACATTAATTTAAAATAAATTATATAAAATTTTTATTTATTTTAATAAATATAGAATTAAATTATTAATCTAAATAACAATAAGAATAATAAATTCTAAATAGTTATCCTTAAAAATACTATCATTAATGAATTAGAAATTGTATTTATTATTAATAATATTTATTATTAATAATATTTATTATTTATAATTTAATAATATAATTTAATGATCATTGTAGTGTTTTCATTTAAAATCTATTTTTTTATATAATATTACAATATTCTAAATGTATAACATTTACACAAATTTTTATTAAGAAAAAATGATTAGGATATCGATAAATTTAATTACTATACTAAATACGAATTAATTAATACTAAAAATGTTTGTTATGATCTTTTTTGTGCAAGAAATACATACATTATATATAATTTTAAGTTATGAATTATAAATTCTTTTACTTTTTAAATTAAAATATAAAATAAATAAGACAAAACCTTATTAGTTAAATAAATAGAAATAAAGTTATTTTTTATTTAATATACATTTATATATACAAATATACATTTATATATACTAATAATTAATAGTTTAATATATTTTAAGATGAGAATATAAATGTATAATTAATGAAAATACTCTTAGATTAAATAGATTTAATTAATTATTATTAATAATAAAATGGATTTTAATTCATAAGAATAAATGAGAATGAATAAGATATATGATTAATAATACTTAGTAGGATATAATCCCAAAATTAGAATGATAATCAAATAATTAATTAATTTATTTATTTTTTAATGAGCTCCTCATCTAGTTCCTCATCTTCTAGATCTTCATCTAGATCATCATCTTCAAGTTCATCATCTTCTTCAAGATACTCTCACAAAAAATAATAAAGAAGAAAAAACAAAAAGAAAGAGGATTAAGATGCTGGCCATTTTGAATATCAAATAGGCATGAAAATAAAAGCAGGATAATTTGTGATCACACGATTTTTAGGAGATGGCACCTTTGGTCGTGTTTTAGAAGTTAAGACTTGTAATACTACTAATAATAATTATTATGCCATGAAAGTAATATTATTTGGATTTAAAAGTGCATAAGGGCTGTAGAAAGGTACATTGAATCAGCCAAAATCGAAACTAAAATATTGTGGTATATTTAAGATAAGGATAAAAGTGGAGCATTTAATATTGTGAGACTCTATACATCGTTTGAAAGATATGAAAATTATTTCATGGTTTTTGAGAGGGTATTTCTAAAATAATCATTAAGTTAGGGAAATCATTATATGACATAATAAAATAGAATAATTACATTGGTTTTCCTATGAAATATGTGTAATCTTTTGCCAAATAGATTATCACCTCTGTTGCATTTCTTCATCAAAATTAAATTACTCATACTGACCTCAAACCTGAAAATATATTAACTACTAATTGTGAATATAAACTTATTCCCTTTAAAGGAAAACAGTAATAATTTATATTCCATTAAATTTAGAATTTGGGTTCCTGAAAGAGAAATTGTGAAAATTATTGATCTTGGAGGTGCTACCTTTGATTATGAATATCATAGTACTATCATAAATACAAGATAATATCGTGCTCCTGAAGTGATTATGGGTTATCCAAAATGGAATGAGTATAGTGATATATGGTGTATAGCTTGTGTCTTATTAGAATTATATACTGGTATTTATTATATTTAATTACTTTAGGTGAATTGTATTTCTAAAATAAAGATGATTTAGAACATATAGCCATGATAGAAAAAGCTATTGGACCTATGGATTAACGACATTTCAAGAATTCCAAATATAAAACATTCTTCAATTATGATTAAAAGTACACTTATTGAAATTAGAGGTACTTTGATTAACATCGATCATATTTTAAATGGAATTCTGTGGCACCAAGTGATTCTGCTATAGAAAGAGTTAAGAAATTGAAAACTTTCGAAGAATTAATACCAGCTAAACATGCCCTATTTATAGATCTAATTAGAAAAATGCTCCGACTAGATCCTGAAGAACGAATACCCTTAAAAAGACTAATTCATCATCAATTTTTTCAACAGGTATTCTAAGATTGATTATTATCTAAATAAATTGTTCAGCATTATACATTAATTATCTCTTATTAATATATTAATATCAATCAAACTTAATTTAATATTTAAATAAATTGATATCCTTTTACACATTATATATAGAATATCTTAACGAGATCATCTTAAATTAATTATTTCAGTCTCTATAATTTATAAATAACTTTATATAATATTTATAAACTTGTAAAAAAAATACTATTTATATGAAAATAAAGAAATTATTATTACTTAAAATAAATGTTATAATAAATTAGATGAATTAAGTATTAGATCATAGTTTTCAAATTAAATAGTATTTTAATATAGATAATTCATAAGCCAGGTTTAATTTGGGGTATTTTATTACAGAATTTCACAAAAGGGATCTTCAAAAAGAATTAAATTGGATTAATGACTTTAATTATAATTTAAATAATCTAAATTTATTTTTACTTTTTTATTAAGAAGTTGTTAAATTAAAAATATATAAATTCAATAGATTTAAAACATTTTATAGAAGTGAATACATATTTCTAAATAAATTTATTAAAAAAATGTATATTTTATTATTTTAAAAAATCTAAAATTAATATAGAAAATTAACTGAATAATTAATATTCTAACTATTAAATAAGTTCCTTTCATTATTTTAATTAAAAAAATTCAAAGCCAAGTTTCTTACATTTGAGTATTGATTTGTTGCCACACTTGTAATACTGTCTGCATCATCTTATTAAAATGTTTATTGTATTAATCTGTAAATTTTTCATATTCATCTTTAAAGTTTTCAACAAATTTACTCATGTTTTTTTAATGATCATTCAATTATGTCTATATTAATGCTTATTATTCAGGCTTTTAAATCAATAATATATGATACAGTATATTTAGCACTTGTTAAAGCAGCTGCATGATCAGTTATCAATTATTATAAATCTGCTCTATATTTGACAATATTCAAAACTACTTCCATATCTAATAAGTATTACTAGCCTAATTTTCAATATATTATTACATCAATTGTATAGATTATTGGCATAACATTTGCAAATGAATCTCTTAATGCTAATGATATAGTTTCACATTTAGAATTCATATGTTCTTTATATCCTATATCATTCTAAATTTCATCAAATAAAGTAGATAATTTCATAAATTATTTACTCTATTCAAATTTATTAAGAAATGTCTTTTCTAATTAATCTTTAATATTCTTAATTTTAAGTTTCTATATATTGATTTCTTACACAGCAATTTAGCAATATTTTTCCATTTCGTTGTCATTATTTTATGCATCTGATTATATATAATTAATAAAAAATACTAAAAAAGATATTTCCAATTTTCCCAAATGCATTTACTACCATATTTTTACTGACATTTATAAATAATTTCTATTATTTTTATGTTTAATAATTCTACACAAGTTTTTTAAAGTCTTAATCCTATAATGTCATAAATTTTTCAATTATTTCACAATCCTTTAATTAAACATGACTTAAACATTTTCTTAAAAATTCCTCAAGTCCTTTTTATCGCTAAGATCTAATAGAATTTGTATAGCCTGTTATATTGAATTTAGCTAACATATTCTTTTAAGGAATCGAAGGTATAATTATACCTGGAAAGTTTTCAACAAGCTCTTCAAATAGCCATTCAAAATCAGAATATTATCTAATAACAAGTGCTTTATCATTTTCATCAATATAACTTTCAATTTCATAAAAAACAGTCTCATATTTTAACAACTATTAATTGATTTCCACATTTTTAAAACAAAATTTTCTTTCTATAGCTTTGTTTATCTTTTTCGATAAAGGAGGTAACTAATTAAAATTTAAACAGCATACTTAGACAGGTTGAATCTTAGGTTTAACAATTTATGTACTTTCGTATGGTTTAGTATCTATAGAAACAGAGTCCTGTTCTTTAGGTGGAATAACAAATTCATCCAATCCTGAATGGTAAATATTTTATTAGCTGTATTGAGTCTCATTTTTTTCCATTTAAAATTCATCACTTGAATCTAAGACTTCAACATCATCCATTTTTTTCACTGTATGTAATTGATTAAGGAACTTTTGATAATCACATTGGGGTTATTCTTCGTCTGACATCTTATAAATTAAATTAATAATATAACATAAATAACAATATCGATATTTAAAAACCAATATAAAGTAAACTTCAATATTCTTTATATGAAAAACTATTTGATTTATGATGCTGAAGAGATTCAGTCAGATTGATATTAATTATATCTATATTTTATTTATTCTAACATATAATTATTACAACTAATAAAACATCTATTAATAATTATAAGAAAATAAAAGAATATTATTTAACAATAATTTTATAAGATTTTAGCATTTTTATCATATACTTTTAGATGATTTAGTGCTAAATAAAAGATTTTTCAAGAAGGACTAAATAAAAATGGGGACTCTTAGAGACTGTATTATATATTGAATTGTAATTCATTTTTTAATTTAATTCTAAGGAACATTAAGTGAAAAAATGAAGTTACTTTAATTTTTCACTATTTAATTGATTGTTTATTTTTTATTAAATAATTGATAACCTATTTATAAATATAAAAAATACTAAAGCATTTGAGATTGAAAGCAATTCAAACAGTTTTTTTAACAATTCTTTTTTTGTGTAAAAACTATAATTTACAAAATATTAAATTTTGAATAATCTTTTTTAATTGATAAGGAATCAAGTTAATTCCATAACATTAAGTAACAGATCCTTCTTAATTTTTATAATTCTATCAAGATACAATTATTTTTGAGAAAGTTTAATTATTTCAATTAATTTGGATAATTTATCATTGAATTCAATCCTATTTTTATAAATTATAAAAATATATTGAATATCAAAAATGAATTTTGAATTTAGTAATGGATATGATAATTAATATAATATTATATATTTAATAATATTAATTTTCATTATAAATGATACAAATAAACATTCAATCAACAAAAAGGACAATATTTTTTGGACATTCTTTTCAATTACTTACCATATTATTTCTACTTTTATAATTTAGGATCATTAATCCAAAAAAAATCACACTATGGATTTCTACATTTTTCAATAGATATTGAATTTACAATTTCTTTTAATTATTTTATGTATATTGAATTTATCAATCCTTCAATTCCTTTAATATTAATTACTTTCAATTATTCTGGACTTAGTTTTTTTCCACATACACAAATAAAATTAAGCTAATTATTTACACATAATTCTTTAAAGTGTTGAAGAATACAACGTTCATGCAGATGATGCTAAGTTTTACTACATTGCAACGTAAAACTATTTTAAAATATGAACTTTTTGCATTTAATACATTCTTATTCGATTGCATTTCCTATACTATAACTTCTTTCAAATTTGGAATCATATTTTGTAAGTGTAATGAGTTTAAAATTTTGATTTTTTCTTTTTGGAGAAATTGATTCATTGCTTCTATTTTCAAGTGCTTTTACTTAAAAATCTAATTATTTCATTAATTTCCCTTAGACATAGAGTGGAAGAACATTTTTATTTTTAATTACATCTTTTATAAGTTAGATATTCTCAGATCTCCAGTTTTAATGAATAATCATTAATAATTAAAGAAATGGTTATTTATATCATTATTTAACATTCAATAAATTTAAATAACATTAAATATTTAAAATCAATTTTTTCCCATATTAACTTATATTCTTGGTAATCTATTTTATTATCCAATATGTTCAAATTCTTAATTAATTGAACGGCTAATACTTTTAATTTCGATTAATTCATGTTCATGTTCATTTTCATCAATTCGAAATCTTTTTGTTTTAGAAATATCAAATTATTTAATAGAATACTATAAATCTTCAACTTGCCGTGATAATCTTAATGGATTAAATGCTATTTCTACAACATCCAATAGTTTCTCTACAATCCTATTTTACTAATGATAATAATCTCTCTTCTTTTTCTATAAAGCTACTTATAATAAACTAAGTTTATCATGTTCCATAAAGTTTGTTAATGATTGAGCACTGCTTCCTTTTTTAATATCTATATAAGAATTAATTAAATATAATCTATATTGCCATTATTATATTGGATATAAGATTATTGAAACACAAATTTTAAGTATTGTAAAAAATCCTCCTATTTTTGCAGCTACATCCATCAATGTTTAATATGTTACATGACTAATGTATTTTTTTACACCTAAATGTATTTCTACTTAAGCTAGTTAAATATCATCATCAGAACTCACTATTGCATCAATTATTGATTAATCATACTCTACAGATTAGCATTCAGTTGTTTAAGGAAAAAAATAAAAAGGATTATACTCTAAGTAAGCAACACTATAAGAATATAAAACTTTAATATATTTTTTTAGTTTTGGATACAGAGTTGTAACATCGAAATTTTACATAGTTTCAAATGGATAACTATCTAAATCCTTTCTGAATTAATAATGAGTATAAGAGTAATAGAAATTAGAGTTAGTTACTATTTAATCAATAAGTTCTTGAGGGGCACAATCTAAAATTAAGAAAAGAAATTACCATTTTTTTCTGTGTTATTTACGCATTTATTAAGTAATGCTCCAACTAATGTAAAATTGTCCATTCTTTGAGACCCTTGTAATCTAAGTGTTTCAAAATTGTCTGTCTTCTCTTAATCAATGCAATAACTGATATACTTGTAATCTTTTGGTACTCCCATTTTCTAAAACGGATTTAAATTCATTATACTTATGATAATTCAGTGATAATGTCACCACAAATAGTACTGGAAAAATAAGTACATTGTGTGTCTGACAAAGATTTATTACAAAAATAAAATGTAACAGAATAGATACTATTATTCTAATTCATTATTGGTTATCCTGCTGCATCTAATAGACCAGCTATAAAAATGAAGTCGTTTGAATCAAATTTATATCCCTTCATTATATTTATATATATATATTANATTTTATTATCCAATATGTTCAAATTCTTAATTAATTGAACGGCTAATACTTTTAATTTCGATTAATTCATGTTCATGTTCATTTTCATCAATTCGAAATCTTTTTGTTTTAGAAATATCAAATTATTTAATAGAATACTATAAATCTTCAACTTGCCGTGATAATCTTAATGGATTAAATGCTATTTCTACAACATCCAATAGTTTCTCTACAATCCTATTTTACTAATGATAATAATCTCTCTTCTTTTTCTATAAAGCTACTTATAATAAACTAAGTTTATCATGTTCCATAAAGTTTGTTAATGATTGAGCACTGCTTCCTTTTTTAATATCTATATAAGAATTAATTAAATATAATCTATATTGCCATTATTATATTGGATATAAGATTATTGAAACACAAATTTTAAGTATTGTAAAAAATCCTCCTATTTTTGCAGCTACATCCATCAATGTTTAATATGTTACATGACTAATGTATTTTTTTACACCTAAATGTATTTCTACTTAAGCTAGTTAAATATCATCATCAGAACTCACTATTGCATCAATTATTGATTAATCATACTCTACAGATTAGCATTCAGTTGTTTAAGGAAAAAAATAAAAAGGATTATACTCTAAGTAAGCAACACTATAAGAATATAAAACTTTAATATATTTTTTTAGTTTTGGATACAGAGTTGTAACATCGAAATTTTACATAGTTTCAAATGGATAACTATCTAAATCCTTTCTGAATTAATAATGAGTATAAGAGTAATAGAAATTAGAGTTAGTTACTATTTAATCAATAAGTTCTTGAGGGGCACAATCTAAAATTAAGAAAAGAAATTACCATTTTTTTCTGTGTTATTTACGCATTTATTAAGTAATGCTCCAACTAATGTAAAATTGTCCATTCTTTGAGACCCTTGTAATCTAAGTGTTTCAAAATTGTCTGTCTTCTCTTAATCAATGCAATAACTGATATACTTGTAATCTTTTGGTACTCCCATTTTCTAAAACGGATTTAAATTCATTATACTTATGATAATTCAGTGATAATGTCACCACAAATAGTACTGGAAAAATAAGTACATTGTGTGTCTGACAAAGATTTATTACAAAAATAAAATGTAACAGAATAGATACTATTATTCTAATTCATTATTGGTTATCCTGCTGCATCTAATAGACCAGCTATAAAAATGAAGTCGTTTGAATCAAATTTATATCCCTTCATTATATTTATATATATATATTATACTTCATTATTTTACAGGAGTGCCTCTTGTCTATTGAGAATAGCATTTTTACCTTCATTCATTTATAAGATAAATGAATAGAATGAATAAATAAGAACAGAAAAAATAAAGAGTGAGGCTGCTGCTCCAGAATAAGTTTTATGTGTTGTTGATCCTTTACTTAGGAGATGTACATCCATTCCAAATATATCGAGGGTTCTTAAGTTTTATGCAGCAGATTGAATTATGTACATAGATAAGCTCGGTTTATATTAATAAAATCAATTAATTTTTCATCAGCAGATTCATTAAGAATTGATATATATATTATTAGTAGGATTTAAATTTAAGCAATATCAACACATGTTTTTTATAAATTAAAAATTTAATAATTATTTAATAATTATTTTTATATTACTGTCAATCATCCAATTATGTAAGTAAGGCAACACCTCTTTTAACCCAAAATCTCTCAGGTTTAGAAGTATATAGTCTGACATACATGACAAAATTAGTAGAGTGACCAGTTGTTGATAACACTCCTCTTCTAGCACTGGTTTTGTAAAGTGGACAATTATAAGTGGGAGGAGGATTAATTTTAGAAATATGCATAGGACATAATTGAATTGTTGGACATTTTGTGAATAAAACCTAATTTTATAAATATTAGAAAATACTTTTGGATCTGATTCATCTAATTCCATAGTATTGAAGTTCCATTTGGCACCTTCTAAGTATAGACCCCAAACATAAGCTCCATCTTCTGGTCTGGATTAAATATGTTCATTAATTGATTAATCCATAATCTAAAAATATTAATATAGAATTACTTTATATTCAAATTTAATTTCATCAATTGGAATCACATATTTTCTTGCAAAATTTTATAAGACACCAGTAAGATAACTTTAAGTAAAGAAAAATCCAGATAACCAATAATTATAAGGAATTCCTTCATCTAACCATTTCTAAAAGAATGTCAATCTAGCTTTCAAATCAATTACATAACTTCCTAATGGTTTTAAGGAAGGATAAGATTTTTCCATCCAAAGATCAGGGACTTTACCATCAAATAATTATCTGCTAGCTCTTTCGAGTTATGGACTCATTAGGATCTTACCCATAAGAGCAAGTTTTAGATCATCCATACTTTTTCTTATAATATTGATCAACTTATTAAATCTAGTTAATTCTTATGTAAGCACTGTATTCATGGATTCTTTAGGATTAAATGGATATTTTTCAGTAGCTTGTTCATAATTAAATTCTTCAGGGAAATCTGTCATAATTGTTTTCACTAATTATTCTAATACTTATTCAAATGATTATCCACTAGAACTACCACCTTAAGCAGAACATAATAATAAAGAATCTAAAATGAGATTTGTTTCATTCATATCTTTAGTGATATCTGCATTTGGATGAAAACCAAATATTTGAGGTGGAGTCAAAAGTGGAAGTTATTTAATATGATCCAAATATTCTTCCCTTGTTTCATAATGAGGTGCATTGTATTCTTCATAACCAAAATTGTATTTCTAATCTTCATCAATAACTTATGGACAATAATAATCTTCTAATAAAATTTTAATAAGATTTCTATCTTTATCATCTGTTACTCTACCACCATAATTACATTCTGCAGTTAAATATCTTAATGCTTCAAAAGGTACTTGATCATTTTCATCTAAAAACATTCTTAGTTATCTTACACATATACGTAAATCTGATTCATTAAATTCATAAGGAATATTCCATCCAAGAGGTCCATACTTTCTACGTTCTTAAATAACTGCATGGAAGAAACATAAACCAAATAATAATCTTTTAAACCATTCAGGTTTGTTACATCCTGAAAAGAATTCATCATTTGAAATAGGATCTGTCAAATAAGATCCTTATAAATTAGCTTTTAATCCTTTTGGAGGTTCATTAGTCATTTTAATACCAGCTTATAATATAGCAGTTGGGAATTATGGACTTGGATAACTTGTTAACCATAATCTAAATTCAGGATGAGTTTGCTTTGGATCTGGTGATAATTCTTCACATATCTTTTCTAGAGTATTCATCCAAGAAACTGCCAAATGACAATTTTACAAGACTACCCAACTTCCATTAATTACTCCTTCTGATATTAATTTTTATGCTAAAGGTCCTTAACCTTAACCCAAAGAAATTTGAGCAAAAGATTTATTCTTAGTATTAGCAAATACACTTAATGAAGCAAATGGATCTGATCCTGGTGATAAAACAAATATAAGTGGTGTTACTGAAGAACTATCTTCATAGATTTCAGCCAAGTTAAAAGCTGGTGGGAAAATAAATTCTTCTCCTAAATATCCATGAACAAAGATTTAAATAGCAGGTATCATTTTATCTGGTCTGATACATCTTAAGATACATAATTTTATTAATGGATTTGTATATTTATCTTTTAATTCTCCAGGTAAATCTTCAGATTATGGTTATAATGAATCATATATTCTTTTAAATCCATTTAAATATTCATCTTTATAAAAGTATTCATGAAATCCTTAAGTTGTTGGCAATAGACTTAATCTTGTTATTTCACCCCAATTTTTAGGTAATACCCAGTCTGCTTTAGGTTAATCTGGCATTTTATCTTATAATGACAAACCTCCTGTCATTAAAAATCTGAAAGCTTCTTAATCTAATTGTTTACGGAATTCCATCACTCTTGTTGCTAAAAGGAAGGAAAATAATAATTTATCCTTTTCAAATAATGATCTACAAATATTTCTATATAATGAAAGTAGGAAATAGTTTTTAAGATTCTCCAATCTTATTCCAATATTATCAGATTTATCTGATTTTACAATAGATTGAGTGAAAAGATCAATAAAATAAACTAGAGAATATTGATACATAGGATCAATATTGTTAAGATCAGAAATAACAAAAAATAAGCAAGATGCTTATTATGCAACAGAAACGTATTCTTATCTAGCTGAATCAATATTTTTTTCTGTTTATTCAGCAATAATTTATTTTTCACTAATTTCATTAGATTTTAATTTAGATGCTGTTAAGATCTCTATTGCAGTTTCATCTGTTAATATATTCTTATTTCCAGATAACACTTCCAATATCTTTTATTCAATTTCTGCCAATTACTTTTTATTACTAGCACCTTCCATAATAAGTCTTTCCTTTTCTCTTTCTAGATCAGGTCTCTCTTTTTTAACCAATATACCTAATAATTAATCACTTAATCCTTCATATGTAATCATAAAATTAAGTAAAGTTACTTTAGTTGATATTTCAGGTAAATAGTGAGGATTTCTTAATTTAGTTGTTATATAAAATTAGAATTGATTTGAATATTCAATTGTATTTTCTCCTAATTTAATATATGTTGTATTGCCTTTAGTAAATACTTATTTTAAGAGAATAGGAGTTAATGAAGCATCCAATTCTTCAAGAACATTCTCTAATAATACTGGTTTTCCAAATTAAATGGCATTCTCTAATTATCTTAAGAAATCAGAATCTGATAATTTTATTATAGCAATTTTTCTTGATTGTTCCATCTTTTTAATCCATTTATTAGCTTATCCTTATGGATCAATACAAAGTGGCCATCTTCTAGCTTTGAATAGTATAATACTGTTTTCAATTGAAAATTGATCAGAAGGTAAACCATCAATATTCCAAGCTCTAATTTTAACAGGTTCTCCTAATACTGTTAATAATGAGAATATCTAAGAAGATGGAATACTTTTTTCAACACATTTAGCTACCCATTCTTTTACAATTTCAATTCTAAATGCTTAAGTAAAAGCACCAGAATATGCAATCATTCCTGCTGATGTCAATACATCACCTGTCAATGTTATATAATTTGCTTCTAATTATTCAGCAAAGGCACCCCATCTACCTTTTTCTCCTCCTAATGATTCAATAAGTTTTTTGGCTCTTTCTAATTATTTAGAACATTCTTCATATTCATTTTCTAATCTATTTTTATTGTCTATAGTTTATTGTAATTCTTTATTTAATTTACTAACTTTTTCATTTGCATCATTCAATTCTTTTTATTTTACAGCTAATTTAGCATTCAAACCATCCACTTAAGCTTAAGATTCTGCCAAAGCAATCTTCTTAGGCTTAACCTTTTTATTTACAAAATAAAAGTTATAAATACCATTAATCCACATCATAATAACTTTACAAGCAAGTGATGCATTTTCAGCTGTAGACAATTCAAATGATTCTTTGTATTCAGGATCTTGCAAATATTTACCCAAATTAACTATAACTTTTTCTTCAACTGTATCTGTATTGAAAGTAACCATTTCTTCTAAAAGAGTTTATCTACCTAAAACTTTTAATGAAGCAGTCCACCAATCTGTCACCAATCTAATACCATCCTTATCCTTGGTTTTTTCAGTTGGATTTGGGTATAATAAGAGACATAAAGCTCTTAAGATATTCCTAATTGTCACTGATGGAGCTTTCATTTATTTCAAGAATTCAATTTGCTTTTTATCTAAAACATTCAAGGCATCTTAAGCAGCTTTGAGTGCAGGCATAGCTTCAGACAATTCAGCTTCACATTCTTCTTTGATTGCATTGGCCTTATCTACTGCTTCTTGTACAACAGCCTCCTCAGATTGAATGACTGCCTTAAGTGAATCAGCTTGTACCTTTTCTTTTTGTACTTCATCCATTTTTATTTTAGTTTTTTCAGCAGCATCCTTTAATTAAGGTTGTAATTGAATTAAATTAGTTTTCATACCTTCCACATTATTTTCAGTAGTTGTAATCTTACTTAAACCATTTCTATATTTATTAATCTAAGCAGTAACTTCATTTCTCTTTTCATACAATAAAGATTTGAATGTCACTATTAATTCCAAATAACTGGTTGGAGTAACATAATATTTACGTTTCAAATCATCATAGAATTTCTTAGCCCAATGCATAGTACTTTAATGGAAGAATTAAACCATATCTATACATTCCTATTTGATTTTTTCATCCATTTCAACTGGTTTAAGGAATCTTGTAGCCACACTTACTAAAGCATCTTAAGGCCATTCATTAAACCAATCAATTGTACAACAATTAACTAAAGATGGGAACATTCTTACTCTTGTTCTAAAAGCATCTCCAATAGGTGACATACATAATACAATATGAAGATTCTTTTTAACTCTTTCTAAGAAGAAAGCATATAATTAATTCAAAGTAGCTTCTCCTTCTTTAAAAATAGATTAATAAGCTGGTCTAACCATTTCAGTTACTTCAGTTTTCTCTTCTGTTGGGAATATGTTAGGAACTTCAGAAGTATTTAATAAATTATTCACATCTTCAACAAATGATTCCAATTTGATTTAATTATCAGTAAATAAAAATGTAGAAGCCTCATTTTTACCTCCACATTACTTTAATAATTTTTTAATATCTTCATGCCATTCTGTTTTTCCATAAGATTTTGAAATTTCAATTTAGACTACTTTGAAATCACCAATAAAAGAAGCTAATCTTGACAATGATTATCTTCCAGAACCACCAACTCCAACAAGTAATGCATTACCACCAGGTTATTTCATTATACGTGTTATTACTAACAAATGCTCAATGGCAAATTAAAACAATACTAAATCCATAGGTTTATCACCTAAATCATTATAGTTTTGTAATTGTTAATCAACAGCATTGGCTAATTTCCCTTGATCAATTACTTCTTCATAAAATCTCTTTGGAGCTCCCATAGGAGTCATAACATCAGTAAATATTAGACCTCTAATTTCATCTAATTAATCAATCTTATTATCTTTCTTTCCATCAGCATCAGGCTTATCTAAATGTTCAAATATTGTATCAAAATTTAATCCAAATGACTTTCTCATAATCTCCCTTACTGATCTTAACATTAATAAACGATCATCATCATTAATTAATCTATCTGCAAATACTCTCCAAACTTCATGAGTCCAAAGTCTTGCCATTACATCAGTAGTATTGATTTTGTCTTTATCAGCTAAACATATTCCCAATATCACCTTTGCAAAATCTCTTAAATTAAACAAATAATGACTCTTTGTTGGAGTTGGCAACAATTCTCTCATTGCTAATTTATATATTTCTAATGTTCCATTAACTATTTTTGATTCCATCTTTAAAATATCTTAAGGGAAATTCTAATTAGTGAAAAACCATTTCAAAATTGATCCAAATATACGATTTAATGTCTCATCATCAAAAGCAGCTAATGAAATTAAACTTAAATGTCTCAAAATTCTAGGAGTAACAAATGTTCTTCCTCCTCCTGGTGGACCCATTGCTGTAACAAATACACAATTTATAATATTCTTGAACATTTTCTCTTTATCACTATTATCATACCATCCACCTTAATCTAAAAATTATCTTAAGATTTCTATTGGAGGTTGTGCACCCCACTTTTCTTTTGCTGGCATATTTAAATCATCAACAAATATTACATAATTGCCTATTCTAGGTCCATAATATCCTTTCCTAATTCTTTCTAATTTTTAATCAATAATAAACTATGTCTATGTTGAAGTAGTTTATGCAGAAAATCCTAATTCAATTGCAGAATATTAACCTTTAGGTAATTCTGCAAGTACATTTTTAATATAAACACTCTTACCTGTACCAGTAGGACCACAGAATATTGTTGCAGTACCTGAAAATATATTCTTCAATAACCAATATGAATAACGTACTGTATCAGTTGTTTTGACTAGAATTTCATGTGGTTATAGTTTTGGAGAAATTTATTCATTCTTATCTATTAATTAAGTCCATAAAACCCATTCTCCATCACTCTTATTTTATTTTAAATCAAAAATATAATCAAAAAGACTGCCTCTATCAGGTATTGCTACTTTCTTTTTTGGAGCATCATTTTTTGTATGGATATCTCCTCCACATAATCTCTTCATAAATTGATCAAATGGCTTTCTAAAATCAGTACTAACACTAGCTCCAAAAGACCAAATCAAAGCAAATACAAATAACTATTGTATTAATCCTTATCTTATTTTTGAATCAAGTGTCTTTAATTATTCATCATCAAAAATTTAAAGTAAGGATTTAAACAATTTTGTATGACTTACAAGCAAATTAGCATTCTAGCATGGAGATATTTCATATTTTTCTGATGCCATTCTTTAATGTGTATGGAATTCCATTAAAGGTTCCATCATAGCATCATAAAGTTCTTAAATTTCTTCTAAATCTTCTTTCAATAATACTTTTGGTAATGTATTCATCCATGATTTTTATAATGGATTCCAACCAACAATTTATGGTTCCATATAAATCATACCACATCTGGATACTGTAGCAGGAGATGCAGCTTATAAATCCATTGGTTCAAATATCATATTCATAGCTTTACTCATAGCTATGATTTCTCCTGAATTTAAACATAATTTTTTATTATCATCCAAAACTGTATTCATATTTTCTATCCAAACAGCATCTATAGGTCCATCAAATATTAACCATTTTCTATCATCATCTTCACCTTTAGCAAATTATCTAAATTTAACAGCTAACACTCCATCATACCATTCATGAGATACTTCATCAAATTTACCATATAATTCCTTCATTGTAACAGATTTAGGATTCAATGTAATTATTTATACTTTTTTCTCATTCATTTAATTTCTTTCATTTAATAAAGTTAAAGCTCCTGCTAATACTTTAATTGCACTAGTTTTACCACCAAAAGGTAATCCTACAACCATCAAACCATGTCTTACTAGAATCATTTCATATAATTAAATAACTTTAACAATAAAATCTGGTACCTTTTATAAATTTAATTTCTCAATTTCTATGTTTATACATTCATACATATTTTTATAATCTATTTCTGGCAATTTAATTCCAGGGAACAAATCATTAGTAATACCTTAAAATAAGGGTAAATCAAAGGATAAAAATTTAGCTAAATTGACATCATTAATAGCTCTAAGCATCAAAATAAATTCATCCTCATTTTAGAACTTTCTCTTTAAATTACCTGCAGCAGTTAACACTGATTTAACAGCTCTCATACCATAATCATAATGATCTTAAGATGACAATTATTCTGAACATAATTAATATGTTGTAACAATCTTTCTTGCTAAATCTCTTGCTTAACTAAATCCGTAAGAATACAATGAAATTTCTGCAATCATTTCATAATTTGGAACCATCATAGCTACTGATCTAAACAAAGCTTTTAAATTATCTGGTAATTCTGATCTTCCTGCATAACCAGGATTCATTGTAATAAAACAATTACATGTTTAAATTAATCTAATATCAGATCCTTCAAAAGTAAAACTAGATTTATTTGAAGCTCTAGCTATTTGAATAGTGAGAATTTATTAAGCAACGACAGATAACACTTCTAAATCAATACGATTGAATTCATCAAAACATGACCAAGCTCCAGAACTTGCAAGTCCCTTAAAGAATTTACCCATAGCTTTATAATCTAAACCATCAGAACAATTAAACACAACACATTATCTAGCCAAAGCCTTAGCTAAATCCTTGACAGTTTCAGTTTTACCAGTACCTGCAGGTCCTTCTGGTGCACCACCATAATTTAAATGAATTGCACCACATAATGTTCTATAACATCTATCTGTTAATGGAGTAATAACCAATCTTGCAGAATTTCCCAAATATTCATAATTATATTCACAAATAGCATTAATAATTCTAACAATTGTATTATTATCAATCCAATAATAACGTAATTAAGCTTACCATGAGAATTCATTTACTTTTTCTACATTTTCCTTATATAATTAATTTAACACATCTCTATTATGAACATCTAACACAATCATGGCTTCTAATGTGCATCTATCTAAAACTGATATTTCAGTACGAACTAATGCTACAATTTCTTATAATTATTATGTGCAGGTTGCTGCATATTAACCAACACCTTCATTTCCTTTTTCCAACATATTTCTTTCAGTTTCACTTGTCCAAAATGTCATATCCATATTTAAGACAGCCATACCACATCTATTTATAACCCAACTTTTTCTATTTACATCACTATATTCTTTATATGCTTTTTCTGTTTGATAACGAATACACTCTATCATTTTTTTTTCAACTTCTACTAACCATTCATCCACATTTCCTCTTGCTGCATTTGTATCAACTATATTTTAAAATTATACATATTCTGATTCTGAAGAATACATTCCATGAATTTTTTTTTCTCCATCAATTTTTAATTTTTAAATACCTTCAAAACATTTCTTCAAATGAGGTTACACTCTTTAAGGATCCTTTGTTTCTGATAAAATTTCTAATAATTCATCATTTGAAAGAAAATAAAATCTTGGGAAATTTGTTCTTTTACCTTCCAAATAAGAATTTAAACCTTTTTGACATACTTCTAATGATGTATTACATTCTTTTAATATATCCAACATTTTTCTATTCTTTGTATATTCAATTACTTTAGGATTTGAATTTACTTTATTCATAATTGATTTCCAACTAGCATCAACTTCTTTAAATCTTGTTCCTTCCATTGCAAGATGTTTCAAAATGTCTGGACTTGTAAATACTGGTTCCAAATACATCCAAACTCCTTAAACTTTAAGCCAATAATCAAATAAAGATTAAGTGTAATATAGAAATGCTTCCCATTCAGCAATTCTACTTTCAAAATTTCTTGCATAAGGAGAACCCTTCATTGTGATAGTCTTAACAATTTGATCATCTAACAATGTTTAGACTTCATCATTTGATGCACCTGATACTATAAATGTACCAGTATCTTTCCATGGTTTAAGTTCAGTAATTACATTATCCCAATCTTCTTACATTTTATTTAAGATCTTTTCTAAATTATATTCTTTTGTAGCTGAATCAGATATTTCATTAAATTTATCAAAATGTTATTTCAAATCTAATTCAATTAATTTAGATAGTTATTATTCTTTATCTGGTCTAACTGGGAATCCCATAATTTAAGAGATCTCTTCCCAATGTCTTTCTTTCATACCTGGATTAGAGAATACTTTAATTAAAGTCAATTATTCTTAGAAATCATGTATCTTATCTTATAATTATTTGATTAATCCTTATGTACCTGCAGGAGTAGCAATAGTCTTTGGAAATAAATGAGTTAATTTTTTAGCTGAAATAAACATATTTTTAACATCTTTTTCTATTGTTTCTGCATCTAATCTAAAAATAAATTTAGCCTTTGTCCAATTCATTGAATTTTATTCCCAATCTCTTAATTAATGCCATAATTCTTCATAAGGTTTAATACTATTTTAAGCATCTTATAGTTTAACAAATTCAGTAGGTTACCATCCTAATTATTCTTCTCTCATTTAAATATCTTACATTTCAGCTACATAATCTTATAATTTCTTAACATAATTGTCAACAATATCATTAGCTTCTTTAACTTAATAAGCAGATGTATAAGCTGTTTTTAATCTATTGATACTTAGAGTAATTTCATCAAGATTATTTTAGAATTTCTCTCTTCTTTCTCTAATAAATTATTCTAATTAATCTCTATCTTTTTGAATACGAATTTCTTCTTAATCAACTTTAAGCATTAAAGAATGTACAAGTCTGGATGTATTAGAAATTTAGATTAAATCATCTTCATTAATTTAATAATTTGTTGTATATAATTAATACAACCACTTTTGTAAATCTATAAAATCGTTTTATACTTTTTTATTTTCTGTTTTTCTAATTTTCTCTAAAGCTGCTTCTAATTCAACCAATCTTTCAGTAGTATCTGCTCTACCTTAAATATTATCTTAAAGTGCTTATATTTCTTTACTAATTCTTTAATTTGTAGTCATTATATAATCATGAATATTTCTTTCTAATAATTAAATTATTTCTTAAATGATATCCAAATACTTTTTCTTTACTTCACATCCATCAACCAAAATCATATTAACACGTACAAAAAATGGAATTGCTTCATTTACTTATTCATATAATTATGAATAATTATTAAAAGCTTAAATAAATTCATTTCTTGTTCTAGAAACACTTGACCATTATGTTGCTTTTTCTGTTTCTTTTAATAAGAATGAATACTTTTCATAAATTTCTAAAGTACTCTCTACATTCTTTAAATTAATATCCAAAATTTCATTAATTGTTTTATAAGTTGAAACAAAGGTATCATCATCTTCAGGTATTTTCCAAAGTGATGTTTTTTCACTTCTTGATATAGTATTTTCAGGTCTTTAGAAATTCTCTGAACATTTATAAATATCATCAATTAATTTCAAAATACCATTTTTAATACTCATTTAAAGATGATCAGCAAATTCAATTTTATTACCATCATGTTTAAGTTTAACAGTTAGAAATACATCTTCAATAGGTTTATCAAAATCATCTTCTTCAGCAATAACTTATTAAGGTGTTCTCAATATTTTTTTATCAAATCTCTTAAAGAAATTTCTATATGATATTAAACTTTCATTAATTTAAGTTCTCAACAAATTACTCATCAATGTAGCAGTACTTTCAAAAAATAACATAGCATGTCTTTTATTTCTATTTGCTACATGTAATTCTTTCTAATAAAGATCAGCAACTTCTTTATGCCATTCATTTTATAAATGATTTTTCACTTCCTATATTCGATCCTATTAAACTTTAGTAAAATAATTAATATTCATAGGTTAATCTTTAGCAGATGATAAAACTAAGAAATTCATTTTTGAATATTTAGCATACCAACTTTTCAACAATTAGAGTGTTGTTTAACTATTAATTACCAAATTCTACACCATAGCATCTCTAGCTTCATTCACTTTCTTTTTCCATTCTTCACTAGGTTCTATTCCTTTATAAACAGCAGATCCATATTCTGGAATTTCATCAATGATTTCTACTATACCTACTCTTAATCTTTCCTCTTCATCTTTTAATACATAATCCAATATGGCTTTTTTCATACTTTAATTATAATCATGTGTTATTTCATTCATCATTTCTTCTACATATTTTTGACTTAATTAATCTCCTAATTTCTTTAGATCTCTTGGTAATAATTCTATAATATCTTATACCCATTATTATTTTATTTCTGCTATAAATTCTTATGGTATTTCATTATTAATATAAGCTTAATATCTTGCATAACAATTATTTTTAGCTTCTAATTTCTCTTTCAATTCTTTTGTTCTTAATTTACCTGTAACATACAATAATTCTTCTTCCAAACTTGCAGGCTTTTATAATAACTCAGGATTTGCAGTAAAATTAACTTTTGATTCAAATGCTTTCAATATTCTTACACCTTTTGACTCACTATCAAAATAAAATCTTTTAGCTCCAGGATTGTAATTAGATGCTATTCTACCTACTACACTACTATTGTATTTCATTCCTGAAATTGGAGCTGCTAATGTTCTAGCAAACTTATCTAATATAGGTGGAAAACGAATCTTAGCATTTTATGGCTTGATAAATTATTAAGTCATTAAAGCAGACGGATTTTCAACCAATTTTGAAAAATCTTGATTTTTAGCTAAAGGATCAGTACCAGCTCCTAACATCTCAGGCATTATTGGAATACTAATTAGATATAAAAATAATAAATTACTGTTCTAATTTTCCTATTCTTCTTGTTGGTGTTTACATCATTTTTTATTAAGAATTTTCACTAAAAATTTCAAAGGCTGCCTTTTTTGATTACATTAATTAACTCTATTCTATTGACTATTACATCACTATGATTTAATTAAGAATTATATACTTTCTTATTGTTATTATTAGATTTAATTTTTAATCATTTAGAAATTTGTTATTTATCCTCTTGTTTATAAGGCTATAGCATGCTTTGATTATTCAATCAAATTTCTAACAGTCTTTTTAGTTTATGATCCTTATTTGATTTGTGATTAAACTTTAGATTTTAAAAGTGGTTCAAATGTAAATGTAGAATCAAATCTTAAAAATTTTCCAAAATATCCTAAATCAATCTCTATTTAGGTTTTGGTTTTTATTTTTTAAATTAAAGATTAAAATACTCCTTCCACAATTGCTTAAATCAAGGATCTGTCAACTCCCATTTATTTAGTTGATACTAATGATTTATCATTTACTTTTTGTGTCTGTTATACTTAAGTTTCAATTCCACCACATAATTTGGCAATCTAATGATAACTGATTTTGATTGTTGGAGTTGGTGTTTCAATTTCCCCCTATAAATATTCAAATTTCAATATATACTCTATAGCGTAGATTTGAACTATTCAAAAAATTTTCATTTGGGTAGAAAAGAACACTCTTCTCTTTATCTAGTGCAATCTCTTCTCCTTGTATATGAGGTAACCGAAAAGCAAAGTTTCCTAAGTTATATATTAAATATATTTACCTAAATGAGGAATATTTATTGTCCTTTCCACATCGAAGTTCATTTTACTCCATTTTATGAAGGCATTCCAAATTTCAGCTACTTTATCTAATGGCTCACCATTCAATCTTTTTTAAATTAAAGAAATTATTACTCCAATTCTGTTAAAAGACGCTCTATGTTGTAATGCTCAATTTGCAATTCTGCCATTTAAAACAGTTTTGCTTTTTTTAATAAAATTAATTAGGAATTAATGAAAAGGAATTCTTTAAATATTAATCCACTATAGTTTTAAATATATATAATAGTAGCATTTTGTTTTAGATAATTGAAAATCAAATCTATTTTTATATATATATTTTATTAAATAAACTTGATTAATATTAATGAGCAAACCTGGATTAGGACTTAATTCATTTCATTTGGTTTTTATTGAAAAATCATATGGTGATATTGATGAAGGAAATTATCAAAGAATCTATTCTGATAAAACTATGATGGGAAACAAAGTGAGTTTTGATGAAGAAATCATGATTTGCTTTTTTCATTAAAAAGAAAAAGTTACTTAAATTGTAGATAATAAAAAGAAAACTATAAAAGAATGTTTAAAATGACTGTAATCTAAATGATGAAATTAAATTATTCTTTATATACTGTTCTTACTTTACACAATATTATTAAAAAAAAAACATATGTAAATTAAATACATTTTAAACTTTAAAATATATCACAATTACAAAATCTTAGTTTTTTATTCATCACTCATTTATAACCATTGCCAAGCCTTAATTCTAATGTTTTTTAATTCATATTTTTTTGTGGCTCCTTCTAAAATCCATTAATTAATATAATGAAACCCTGTATATTATTGCTAGATATCAATCATCTCATTACCATATCATTAGTCACATATAAAGAATTATCCACTGATATAATCATTCTTTTTGTTTCAATATAAAAATCAACATATTGTGAGTCAAAATAATAATGCATTTTATACTCTATTTTTTTTTTATCAAGGAATTTCATCAACGAACGGAATTGTTAAGTAGATTTCTAATTTGGAATTAAGTTCTGTTTTACTTTATTCTTACCATTCTCAACTATTAATCTAGCTTTTTCTTATTATAATTGATTCAATTCTACAATATAAAAATAAAGAAAACTTACATAAATCTAAATATCCACTAAATTCTACAAGATTGTAAATATCCATAAATTGACGAAAAATTATGGGCAATTTTTAAATCTTATCCAAATAAACAAATTAAGATACACTACATTATACTAAATTTTTACTTCTACATAAGATGTATAATGATTTCCTCATATTTTTAGAATAAATTCTAATTTAATTCCTTCATAAAATAATAGAAATTAGTTAAGATACTCCAAAGTGTTTAAACACTAATAATACTATTATTTAATTGTTTTAATTCTAATTGAGTATTTTCCAATATATTAATTACTAATTCTTAATTAAAGTATCCAAGTTTAGTAAAGGCATTCATAATATCTAATAATTCAACTCTTGAAAATTATTTAGAATTATTTATGATCATATTACTGAGATTATCATATAATGGTTTTGCATAAATTTTTAATTCAGCAAATTTCTATATAATTTAAACTATTTAAGTAGATTTTAAATTATGATCTTACTCTTAGATTTAGTCTATCAAAAATTTGAATATATCCTTATTAGATAATTTTAATTTCTTTGCAAATTCAATATAATCTAAACAAGCTTAAATATGTGGAATTTCTTAATTTCTAACTTATTTACATTTTGAAAACATTTACTAAAATAAATTTTCATATTTTTATATGAATTAATACTTATTCTCACATTAATTAATAATTCTAATTACTGTTTTTAATCCTGGTCTCATACTCTTCATATTCAAAGTCTCATTAAGATTTTAAAAATGTAATTTGATAAAATCCGATAATCCATCATTTTCTTATTTTTAAGGATTAATTCTCCAAGCATCATAATCTAATAATGTCATTAATCCATCAAAATAATGTTCTTTGTTATTAATGGAAAAATTGAATTATATCAATTCCATCTTTAATTAAGTTATCATTTCTTCTAATGAATTAATCTAAACATTACAATTTAACTTATCTTTATATTTTAATTAATATAATAATATTTTAGTTCTAATTTAAATATAAATAAATTTGTCCATTTTTAAATTAAGAATTTAAATTAAAAAGGAATTTATAATTTATAAATTTCCAAATAAATCTGGATTCAAATCAGTTATTATAGAAGCAATTTAAATTTTGTCAATATCTTAAAAATCATCAAGTTATTAACATAAATTTTAACATATATTATATATTAAAGTAGTTTTAACATCTAAATTAAATAGAGATTTAGTAAATCTAATAAATAAATACAAATCCACTTCTAAATTTCCTTAATGTTATTAAATTTATGTAGATATAAAATTTAATAATTCTCTTATTGGTTAAATAACTGTACCTCTTGATGTATGTAATGCATATATTGGAGTATATAACACAATTTTAAAGATTAAGTTTAACATTAAATGTACATTAAATGTTCCATCAATAATACTCTTATTTGCAATATCGAAAAGCCATTTAGATATTTATTTAACCAACTTATCATTTAAATAATCAATATTTGAAATATTATTTATTATACTTTATAATTAATCAAGTGAAGGTTTCATCATTTCACTTTTTGTTTTTAATTCATGATTTAAATGATTCAAACTATTTAACCTTAAAAGAAAGTGAATATAATCTTTTTCAGGTAATTCGTCTAATTTTATTTCCTTATTAATAAACTCATAAAAAGGATCTCCAGGATATGGTTCTAAAGTTAATATATAATGGCTAATAGATAATTTACTCTTATTTTCAAGTTCATGTAATTTTAATATCAATTATTCTGTAGATGCTTTAATATTATCTTATTATTCTAAAGATGGTAAATTATTAATATATCTATGACAATAATAAGCTTAATCAATTAATCTAGGAAGATGATCATTTGTGATTTTTATTTGATCTAAATATTTAGAAACTTTATTTTATTTAATGATGACTCTAAGAAATTCTATTTTTTATTTTGAATTTAAATTTTATGCATTACTTAATCTAATTATAATAGAATCAATAATTTATTAATTTTATTAACTGAATTCTATATCAAGAAAATTTAATAAAAGATTATTTTCAGTTATTTCATCAAATTTAATATTATTAAAAATTGATTACATTTTTTCTGGTTTAGGTCTATTGTAAGATTTTTATTCTTTTAAATTAATGTAAAGTCTTAATTTATTTTAACTATTTAAGGAATCTATTTCAATTGAATTATATATATTTTCAAAAAGTGTATTTGGAAAATTATTAGTTAAACTTTAATAGGATTACAATAATTTTAATTTAGAATGTAAATTAATCTTTCCTAAATTTTAAACAAAGATTTCAGCTAATTTATATAATAATTAAGGGAATTATTTATTTGATGTACTCTATTACAATTTCATTTTAGCTAATTAATTAAATACAGCTATTTATTATTGTATATTCATATCATCAACCATACTTATTAAATGTTTACTAGCTTTTAATGCTAAATCTGAATGAATAATTGATTTTAATTAAGTTGATTCTATATAACATGCTCTTATGATAGAACATAATCCAACTATATTAAATTCAAATGTTTTTAATTGTTATTTTAAGATTTTACCAATATGAAACATCCTCCAACCTTATTTTGAATAAAAATAAAATATATGTGGTAATTATTTGGAATTATAATTTTGTAAATTCTACTCTAAATGTTTCTTGATTTAAGCATTATATGATTTATTTTATAGTTTTTATAACAGTACAATAACAGTTATGCTTTATGATGGTTTTAATGTTTCAAAATTAGGTAAAACATTTTCTATAATAAATTGATGAAGAAGTTCATTTTATATTTCTGGATTTCTTCTAAGAAGTGCACAAATTTAAAATACAGGAAAATGAATCTATTCAGGAGTTAAATTGTTTTCTTGATAAATTTTAATGACTTCTTCTATTGTCTATGCATTTGCAAAATTTTAGAATTCATCATCATTTACAAAAGCAGCTGTGATTTCATAATCAGCTTCATCATCACTAATAAATTGATATTCTTTTTAAATGAAAGGTTATGAAAAGCAAGCTATACTTTTATTTAAAAATCTGAATGAAAGTTTGCTTAAGTGTAGAAATTTAAGCATAATTAAAAAATTTATAAAAAATTTGATAATATCAACAGAGTAGTCTATAAAAGAAAAACATTATAGTATAGAATGATTGAATTTGAATGTTTAATATATATTAAAAGTTTAATGTAAATGAATATAAAATATTATAAAAAAAATGAATAACTAATCTGTTAATGTATAGTATAATGATCAGATAAAAATGAAGGTATCAGAAGTATTTCAAACAAATTACATTAATACAGAACCCTCAAAATAAGAATAATCTATTGTAATTTGCTTAATAATATTTGGTAACATAATTTGGAACTTAATTGCAAATTTTTAAAATACTCAATTAAGTAATTATCGTTATGAACTAACAATAAAAATTATAGAAATATTATGGATAATATTTCATCATTTGAAGAAAAAGTAAAGATTTCTTAAATTTTAGAACTACTTAAACACCAGAATCTCTTCTGAATTTAGGTTTAGTAATTTTGCTGATAAATAGTTTAATTACAACTTTAACTATAAATAAGTAAAATCTATATTATATTTTGTAGTGTAGAATCTAGATCAGAATAAATATTAGATTAATTTACTTTCTTTATATTAATCCATCAATATATCTATAATCGATTTTCATTAAAATTACATCATATGCATTAAGTATTTGGAATTGGTAGTGTTTTATTCTTTTAAAGTATTTGGGGTGTACATTTTATTAGTACAATAAAAATGATAACAGTATAATTTGTTTTTATTTTATCAAAATAATTAAGATAACAAAGATTGTTTAATGAAACATAAAACAAAATTAAATAATTCAATTAAGAATTAGATGAAATGAAATAACTATAATAATAATAGATAAATAAATATTAAGAAGAAATAGATTCAAAATCATAAATGTAATTATAATCTAGAGCTAATGATTTAGTTAATAAATTAAAATTAATCAAATTTAAGTAATAATGTGCAATAAAAAATTAATTGTTAAAAAATGCTAGTTAATAATAAGAAAAATTATAATCCATGATATCTATAACAGAAGTATTTGGTAAAGATGAAATTGATGAAGATACAAACTAAAATTATTAAACTATTTCTCCAAAAATAGAAAATGTTAGAAGAAGAGTAAATAGAACTTTATCTTAAAATTCAGATTTAAAAGGTAAAAATTTATAATTTGATTTACAATAAACTCATTCTGATCAAAATATTATTCAAAGAGATGATTTTATTAATATTGATGAAATTGATGACCTTTTAAATTTATTAACAGGTAAAAAAGATAATATATGGTTACCAAAATTTTTAAGAAGTCATAGATCATTAGATTATTAAAATAGTAATTGTAGTATATAATAAACATCAAAAGAAGATTAATTTAGTTAAGATGCTAAAAAGTAAATATATATTATTAGATAGATTCATACTTTCACATTTTACTTAAAGAGAAGCTTCTTTTTAATATATTGATGATATATCAGATGATATGGATGATATTGCTTAAAAAACTCTAATAGATTTTAATATTAATTACTTATAACCAGATTATACATTAAATAATTTAGATTAATCATAGAGAATGATGTTTATAGAAGGATCTATTAATTTATTTAAGATTTTCAAAGTTATCTAAACATTAAAAATTACTAATTTAGAAATACTTGGAGAATTTAGTGTCAAAATAGAATCTTTATATTAAAATAATTTTTATCATAATTCAATGCATGCAATTGATGTTGCAAATTCAACAGCATTTTTCTTATAAAATGGATTATCTACTTTAATAGATGATTTCTAAGCTACTTGTTTATTGATATCATCATTAGCTCATGATATTGGACATCCAGGATTAAATAATGGATTTATGACTGCAAATAGATGTAGATTAGCTTTATTATTTAATGATTAAAGTGTTTTAGAAAATTATCATTCATTTCTATTATTTTAAGTACTCACTTAAAGTAAATGCAATATTATTGAAAATTTAAGTTCTAATGAAATTAAAGGTTTTAGAAAATATTGTTTAAATCTAATTCTTGATACTGATCTCACTAGACACTTTTAATTGATGAATAAATTTTAAAATTATTTGAATGTAAATGAATCTCCTGTTATTGATTAATAATTAATTATGTCAATTGGAATTAAATGTGCAGGTAATTATTATTTTATTTAATTATTTTAGATGTTGGTCATGGAGCAAAAGAATTAAAATTGCATAAATTATGGAGTAGAAAAATTATTGAAGAATTCTTTTTATAAGGAGATTTAGAATAATATTTAAAAGTACCTATATCACCAATGTGTGATAGGAAATAAAATGTTTCGAAATCTTAAGAAGGCTTTTTAAAGGCTATAGTTTTACCTATGTTTGAGGCCTTCTCAATAATATTAAAAAAGTAATTGATTTATTTGATAAATAGTGAAATTATCTAAAAAACTTGTGTTGATTAAGTAAAATTAAATATAGAATATTGGTAATAGTAAGAGACAGATCAAGATTTTATGTAAGAAACAACTTTTGACACTAATTCAGGATTAGAAACCCTTCAAAAGTTTCTTCATGAACCTCTTCATATTGAGATTTGACTTTTTATGTAATAGATAATATATAAATAATATGGTATAAAAAAAAAGAATATTTAAAATATTTTGTTTTCTAAAATTTCAAATTTTACCTTTCATCATCATATATTTAAAATCATACTCTATATTTAAATAATTTTATTAATATTAGATATTTATATTTAATCTTATTTTATTTTAAATAAAAGTATCGGTTTAGTATAATTGAATAGAAATATGGAAATTCTAGAAATAACATAATAATTGCATCATTTAAATTTAAAAGTTAATTATTTTAATTGAGGCGCATTTATGTAAAATTGTTGAATATACAAAAATCAAAAAATATAAAATATATTATATCTATAAGTTTATTCTTAATATTTATTCAAATAATCTTAATTTTTTTTCATCTAAAAAAAATAAGGAAAATTCATTTAATTTAAAGATTATAATCTTAAATTTATATGAACATTCAATAAGATCATCTAAAGTATTTTTTGGTTAAATATTTATTATTATTATTATTATTATTAAGATCTCTAGACCTTATTTTATTTGTATTTTTATTAACTAATAGTAGATAGTGTATTTTAGACTATAATGTAAATGATTAATTAAATATTAATTTAAATGAAATAAAAGATATCATTTAAATAAATGAAAAATAGGAGAATTTATATGATGTCATAAGAAGGAGGAATAATTTGAATTAGTTAGATGATATATATATAATTTATGTTATTTTAGAATTTCAATATAAAGAATTTAAATTGATGAAAATAGACATAACTATTCTTTTGATTCTGATATCTATAACAGTAAATAATAAATGTAAAAAGGTAGAATGAGTAACCTTAAGAGTTCATTACAGGTTGTTAGAGTGTGGAGGGTCCATGTACAAATAAATGTGAAGAAGGTTATTAGTTATGTAATGATAAGAATAATATACAATGTGAATATGGCTATTTTAAATTCAATATTAAGAATGAGAATTATTGTGTGAAATGGTATTGTATTTGATTTTCATAAAATAGTCCATAATCATTTTTAGACTAAATGATGTACTTATGTATGGATTGTAGAGAAAATTCAGAGACTTGGCAAAATTCAAGATAATGCACATACAATTATGCTATTACAGATGGAGATATGGAAGGAGCATTTAGAAAGGTTTAAATAACTGATACTCAAATTTATAATATATTTGAAGTAGCATCCTTAACAGAAGGAGGTAGTAAAACTTATGAAACAGAATTATGTATGGGATGCTTTGGATTTTGTGATGAAGATGATGAAGGTAATGAAGATGATGAATGTAATATCTTATTAAATTAAAATGATGCCATACATATTGGAGTAGTTTGTAGTGATGGCTATTACTTTGATAATGATTTGTGCACTTAATGTCCTTTTTCTAAATGCAAATCTTGTGATAGTTATAGTTGTTATGAATGCTTAGATGGGTATGCCATTGATTATTATAACAATTGTCTCCCTTGTTTTGAAGGTTGTGCAAAATGTGAGTATCATAATTAGATTATATGCTTGGAATGTATTTAAGATAAAGATAATTATTTGGTATTGATGTAGTATGGACTTGCATGCAACAATTGTGATTATGCATGTCTAAGATGTTAAGTCGTATATGTGAATGGAGTAGAATAATAGAGATGTACTCAATGTTAACCAGGTTTCATTGTACACAATGAAGGGGCTTGGTGTGAATATTTAGAAATTAATGATTGTGAAATAGGATATTATGAATATTCCAAGGATGAAGTGAATAAATTATAAACATATAATCCTGGTTTTGAGATAGTAGTAGATTATTCATCAATATAAAAATGTTATAAATGCAAATCTGGATATCAATTATCTGAAGGAAAGATTTGTAATACTTATAATGATCTAAATTGTATTTCACATGATTCTGATTAAGATTTATGTTTAGAATGTAAAAATAATAAAGTACTTAAATATGAAAAAGGAGCTACTTTAACTAATTCTTGTTAGGAAACTTAAGATTGTGGTAAGAAAATTAAATATTGTTTATAATGCATTTCATTCACTGTCAATTCGATTGAATAATATTAATGTTTAAAATGTCAAAAAGGATATTATCCTGATATTTTCTCTAATCTATGTTTACAATGTTAATCTAGATGTGATGAATGTTGGCAATATACTAATAGTTATAATATTACTGCATATTTATAATTATAATTAGCTGCAATAAATTATGATAAATTTAAAGAAGACTTAGAATTAATTAAAAAAGAAAAAATTAATGATCCTTTATGTTCAACTTGTCAAGAAGGATTTAATTTATATAATAATTAATGCAGAGGTTGTACTGATAGTTGTGTCCCTGGTAACTTTGATGAGAAAGACTCTGAATGCATATATTTAGATGATACTGCTTATTGTGCTAAATGTCCTATACCTTCATTATAAAAATCATTAACTTCTGATAATAGTGAATGTAATGAATGTCCTAATAATTGTATTGCCTGTAGAGAAAGATCTTAGGATGAAATCAATCATGTTAATCCATTTTTTAATCCAGATTTTGATCAATTAAATAAATATAGTAATTATTGTTACAGAACTGCTTAGCCATTGATTAATTAAAAGATTTATATAGACTCTTATTTAGGAGTCCCTATTACATGTACTAAAAATGAAAATTCAAAAGGATGTGAAAAAAAATTGGATACTTCTGTTACTGTTTATTGTGGAGAAAATGTTGGAACTTTAGGATCTAATGAAATTAAATTAAAGGATGTTTATAAAAAATAGAAAACTAAAATTGTTACTTTATTTCTTTAAGGATTAGAAAATGCATAAAAATATAATGAATACAATTTATAGACTGTCACACATATTAATATAAATATTGATTTTATAGGTGATAATCAAGGAATTTGTTAATTTGATAAACCATTATAAATTAAATCAGGTTTTTAAAGGAATATCTTTACTTTATAAAAATTATCAATTGTTATCAATGGTCAAAATTCAATTTTTAAATAAACAGGCAGAATGATACTTTAAGATTATTCTTCTGTTGTGATTTAAAATGTCAATTTAAAAGAAAAATCTTCTGGTGAATTTGGAATCGAAATTTTGGGTTAAAAAACAATGTTTACCATGATTAATTGTAAAATTGTTAAAGATAATGTTGCAAGTGCATTCAATATACTATTATAAAATACAATATTCTTCAAATTATAACATGTTGAATTTGAAAAACTAAAAAATGAAAATTTTTTAAATTAAACTTCAAATAATACATTTTAAGAACAAGGTTAATATATATTTGAAGATGTTCATATAAAAAATAGTGAAATTAATGATGTTCTAATTACTGTAAATTAATTAGGAATTAATAATATTTTGTAAATTAATTCACTTAAGTTCACAAATTCTAACATTACTAATACAGCTGTCTTTTAAGATTTATAAATAACTACTAGTTACAGTGTTATTGTAGATAATCTTAAATTGATTAAATGTACAATTACAAATGGAAGTATCTTTAATTTTGCTACAGTCAAATCCTTCCAAGCATAAAATTTAGAAAGTGTTTTGACTTTATTTTAATAAGAGTCCAATTTTATAATCAGTACAACTTTTAAAATTGAAAAATTTTTTTGTTATCGATCCTTATTTGCTAATAATTCTGAACTTATTGTTTCAAATAATCAAATTTATAACTCAGATTAAAGATCTAGTATTTTATCATTTACTTTTAATTTTATTACATTCAGAAATAATATTTGTTAAAATATTAATTGTATGATGATTCTCTCAACTCCACTAAATAATTTTGGAATTAATACAAATATTTAAATTGAAAATTTAATCATTGAAAATTTGTAGATCTAAACAATAAGCTAATTGAGTATAGATTCTGTTTCATCAGCCTTAATTTCTTTATAGAATATTGGTAACATCATAATGAATGAAATAACAATAAAAAATAATTAAGGAATATCTTGTTTTTTTATTGGATAATCATAATCTATAGAAATTACTAATGTATACTATTTTTTAGAAATATAAAATAATATGCTTTATGAATATGATGAATATATAATAGAAGATTTTGATGTTGATCCAAATCTAAAAAATTATATAATTGTAACAAATCCATTCAATAATCTATTACCTAATTCTATTGATTGTGCTATCAGAAAATTAACTGAATATTTATTTAATTCTTATCTCTTTTATATTGAAGGATTTCAAGGATCAATCTTTATGAAAAATATAGAAGTTTATAATAATATATTCATAGATAGATCTGCAATTGTTATTAAATCTTATCAAAATTTATAATATATGTAAATGGAAACTATTTTACTTTAGAATTTATATTTTGATAATAATAGACTTGCTTCAACATTAAATGGAAAGGAAATGAGTTTAATAACAATAGATTCATAATAAAATTAAAACATCACTATAATTAATGCTTAATATAATTAGAATCATTTACATCAAATAACTGATTCATAAACAAGTTAAACTCCAGCTCTTCTATTAATTATCTCTCCAAATTCAATACTTAATTTATTTGATTCCTACTTCAATTACAATAGAATATCAAAATCTACTAATGGTTTGATGTGGATTAAAGTAGATTCATTTATTCTAAACAATTGTTATTTTTATAAAACAAATATTTTAGATCTTTAATGGTTAGAGTATCTTGAAGAATAACAATTAACAACAAGTGATCCATAAACAACATCTATAAATCTAAGTAATATGATTTTTAATTATTTTTAGAACAATTCTTTTAAATTCAATCAAAGGGATCTAATTTTTATTTAATAGGTAAATTCATAAATATAAATAATTTGTAAATTTAAGAATCCTTTGGGTAGTCAGCAGCTGGAATTTTCCTTGAATTATTAGATGGTGTTGTTATCATAAAATAATCATATTTTTAGAATATCTAAAGTAGTTTATAGTTGATTGATAATACAGAAGGAGGGTGTTTGACAATCAATTCAGATAGTTCTCAAATGTAATTAGAATTACATTCAGTTATAATGACAAATTGTACTGCTAGAACTAGAGGAGGATGTATACATTTATATCCTACTAAATTCAAATAAAGTATTTTATTTAAAGACTCATAATTCTACACTTGTCAATCTTTAGGATATTCTTTTTTTAGTAATCCATTTTTAGAATCAACTGATTAACCATTAATTGAATTTTAGAATATAATTGTAGGTGATAATAATTACAATAATTTTATTTAAAATTTACCAGATATATCCTTATTAGATTAATTATAATTAACTGAGAATTCTGGAATCTATTATTAACATACAGGATAATTAATAATTAGAAATTCTATCTTTACTAATTTTAAATATGTAAGTATCATTAAAGCAGTTGCAATGACTGATATATTCATATCTCAAAGTAAATTTACAAACAATATCCTCTTTTTAATGCCACTCATAGATATATCAATGACACCAACAACTAAAAATCAAATTTAAATTATAGCATCTTAATTTGTTGATAATGAATCAACAGATATCAAATCAGTAGTAAATAAATGTGATGGATTAATAAAAAAAGGTTTGAGTTAATCATCAATTTAATAAACATGTGATTAAATTATGTACTTAATTGACTTTTTGAATTACCGATACTAAGATTAAGAAATTTGGAATAGTGATGAATATTTGGACAATTATAATTATTTTAACGAATACGATAAATATGGTTCAGTTTATTCATTTGATTTTTATTTTGATATCACAATTCAAGTAGTGTAAAGATTTAATTCAACAATCAATAATTCTTTGATTAATTGTATTCTTTAAAATATGCTTAAGTATTAATTTCTTATATTTATTTAGTTTAACTTTGGAAGTTGGATAAACTTTAAAAACTTCTATAATAAATATAAAAAGTTTATATAGTAATTCTTACTTAATATTTGAAAAACTCACTATTGCATCTAATTAATGTTTAAGATGTTATGGAGGTTTAGTTCAAATATTGGGGGTCAATCTTGATAAACAAAAGGATACTCATCTATTTTTAAATCATATAAATTGCAAAGATAATATAGCTGGTTATTATGGATGTTTATTAATTTAGTAATCATAAGATATAAGTGATTTTGTACCAAATTAAAATTTATTTGATTTAAAAGATACTAAATTTTCAAATAGATTGTTATAATTAAGTGAAACCTATTCTGTTTCTATTTAAAAATCAATATTTTCATCAAATAAAGCTAGTGTTGGAACTAGTATTAGTATATTAGGTTTGGATGCTTTAATAAAAGATAGCATATTTTCAGATAATATTGCAAGTCTTATTGGAGCAGGTGTTTATTATAAGAATTTTGGTGATGATTTCGATACTTCTTTATATGTATACAATCTATCTTTTTAAAATAATAAAGCTTAAGTTGGAGCTGCATTTTATTTAATCAATAAGGAATTAGCAGATGTAGATTCATTATTAATAAAATTTGAATACAATAATGCAACAATGTAGGCTAGTAATATTCAAGAGAATTCAAGAAGATAAACTATTTCAATGATTGAAGGTTCATATTGTAAAGTTGAAGTTTATCAAAATCTAAGTGGAGATTATAATCTTGATGGGAATATAGATAATGTTCATGAAAAAATTAGGGAAAATGTGACTCTAGATTATCATATGATAGGCAACTATCCTGAAAAAACAAATTTACTTATATTACCATCAGGATAATCTATTAATACATATGAATATTTTTTGGAAGAAACCTAAGAATATATTCCATTTGATTGGATATTCAGAGTTATTAATTTAAATAGATTTAATGAACCTATAGTAAATGATTAGGATGGAGATAAATGTTAAATCTTTGGTAGAATATAATAATTCTAAAATTATTCAGATAGTTATTCCTTTACAAATAATTATACCATTCCTAATGAAATGTTATATACTAAGAATTTAAAAGGTTATGTTTTAGATGATATGTAATTAACCTTTGATCCTTATTTCGATAAGAATTATTATCTAGAATTAAAAAGTAATTATTATTAATAAATTAGTTAAATGTGATAAAATGGCAATTCCTGTTTATGCAAATCCTCCAGATTCTAGTCTTATAGGATACAATATGGGTTACGAATTAATGTTAAATGTTAGAACATTTCCTTGTTAAAAAGGAGAAGTATATTAACTAGGTCGTTGTATACCATGCAGTCCTAAATTAAATTAATATTCTGTTATTATAGGAGCTGTTTTATGTTCACAATTCAATTCTGATTATATGATAGCTATTAAAAAATCATCAATATAGTTAAAACCTGGATATTGGAGACCTGATTATAATAATGATGAATCTTAATTTTGTGAAAACTTGGATGCAAATTGCAATGGTGGTTGGGTTCCTGGTAATCCTTCTTGTTATACTGGACATATAGGAGCATTATGTGAATCATGTGATCTTTATTAGATTTTTAATGAAGAAAGATATACATAGACTCAAGCATATAAATGTGCTAGATGTGAGCCAACTATGTAATTAAATTATATAGTCCTAGTGGCTACTTCATTTACATCCTTTATTTCTATGGTATTAGCAGTAAAAGGTAGTTATTTTTCATCAATGTAATTTATTATTGAAGAAACACTTGATAAATGGGGTGTATTATTAAAAAGTTCAGAGAGTGATTTAGCTGTTTTGATGAAAGTTCTTACAAATTACTTTTAAATAATCTAATTTATTGCTTCATTTTAGATAACTATTCCTAGTTCAGTCAAATAAACAGCCAAAACTGGAGGTAATCCTACTGAAAGTACTACAACAGCTATGGATTGTCTCTATGTAACAATGTCAGATTTAGATGTATTATATTTTAGAATGGTTTGGGCATTCATTTAACCATCAATATATTTAGTTGGTTTTTATATTGTATATTTTGTTGGAATTGTAATCAAAATGGTTCCATATAAAATTAATATAATAACAACAGCCCTCATTTATTAATTTCTTTATTTATAACCATCTTATGTTGAAGGATTTATTGTTTTAGCATCTTCTAGAACTATTAGTGGTTATCCATATGTATAAAGAGATGTTGCATATAGATATGATAGTGATATGCATTAATATTACCTTCTGAGATTTATTATGCCAATGTTAATTGTTTGGGTCTTGTTTCTACCTTTATTATTTATGTTTTTAGTTTACAAAAATCGAGCCACTATTAACACCAAATAAACCAAATTGATTTATGGTTTCTTTTATCTAGAATACTAATTAAATAGTTACTTATGGGAATTTGTTAAATTATTCTAAAAAGAATTTATGGTTATTATTTTAGCTTATTTTGAAGATTAAGTGACTGTCAAAGGTTTGTTACTTGTAGTAGTTATGTTTCTTTATGGATTCTATTAAATCCAAGTGTCTCCATATAGTAATAGGAGACTCAATATTTTAGATAGATATTCAACTGTTATTTTATCCATTTCATTAGCTATGGGAGTCTTATTAAAATCATGCTAAGATTAAGAATTTGGATATTTATTTATTATTGTTGCCATTATCCTAATCTTAATAAATGTTCCATTCCTTTTATCTATTATTTTCTGTATTTTTGAAGGATATATAATTAAATTGTCCCCAATTCTGGATAAAATAAGGGATATCATTAATGAAAAATACCCTGATCTAGGTTAAAAGCATCCATGGCTAAGACCTTACTTACACAATAAAGCTAAGATGGCAATTAAAGTTAAGACATATTGGGCTATACTACGAGATGCTGTCAAAGATACCACGTAAATTTGTAAATAACATGATATTCAATTTAAAAAGGTTTTCCCTCCTTATGCAAAATCTGATGAAGATGGTATTTGTGGATTTGAGAATGTTTCATTTAGAAGTAAAGAAAAAATCAATGAAGATAAATAACCTTTAATCAAAGAGTCATTAAGTCCTGTTGGTGATGAAAATTAACAAATATAATAACCAAGTACTATAAGAATTGAAAATATGTAAACTAATGGTGTAGTTTAAATTGGTTAATTTTTCACTTCATCATTCATCAACAACTAAGCTTAAGAACCTGTAGGCATTACAGGTTAAGGTGTTGAATAATGGCCAGATTAGACTTAATATTAAGGATTAATTGTTAATGGTAAAAAATAAGGTAAGGGAATCTTAACTTGGCCATTAAAAGAAAATCAAAAGTAACAAGAATAATATGAAGGTGAATTCGATAATAATCTTTTTGATGGTTTTGGTATATATAAATGGAATGATGGAAAAGTATATGAAGGAAGATGGAAATAAGGTAAAAGGCATGGATATGGAAAATATTAAGGAATCAATCAAAAATATGAAGGATAATTCGAAAATGATTTGTATTAAGGATAAGGAACATTGACTATTGGGGATAAGATTATTTCAGGTGAATTCTTTAAAGGTAAAATGAATGGAGAAATGGAAATCGTGATTGGTAGAAAGAAAAGAAAAGGAATTTGGAAGGATGGAACATTTTAGAAGTGGATTAATTGATATTATATAATAGAGAACAAATGCATAATATTTAAATATAAAGAAATTATATAAATCTATTAATTAAAATAATTTGATGTCTATAGATTTAAATTAATCACTCTATCATAAGCCATCATTAATCCTTCCTAATCTTGCTTCCAAATCATCAATAGCTTTAGTATTTGCTTAATCATTACTATAATTCTATTGCCCAAGAGGTTATTATGGTTAAATTCCTGGTGTTATTTATGGCTATTATTAAGGAGGTTAGTATGTCTAAGGAACTTTCATACTTTAACTTGCTAATATTTATGGACCTAAAAATTTAAATTATAATGATACCTTAATTTATACATGCGTATGGATTTGGAGATCCGTTTATTTAACCGTATCCTCCATTTGAAGTATTACCTATTCCTCCAATAGGGGGGCTACCAAATTAATTACTTGGTTAATTATATAATCCAGTTTATGGAGTTTAATTTCCAAATCCATTTTAAGAAGGTTAATTACTACCTTATGCCATTCCAAAGCCTCCTTGAGGTGGATTACTAAAGCCTCCTTGAGGTGGATTACCAAAACCTCCTCCTTAAGGTGGGTTACCAAAGCCTCCTAAAGGTGGGTTACCAAAACCTCCTCCTTGAGGAGGGTTACCAAAGCCTCCTTAAGATGAGTTACCAAAACCTCCTTAAGATGGATTTCCAAAGCCTCCTTAAGGTGGAATACCATAACCTCCTTAAGATGGATTACCAAAGCCTCCTTGAGTTTGGTTACCAAAACCTCCTCCTTAAGGTGGATTACCAAAACCTCCTCCTTAAGATTGATTACCAAAGCCTCCACCCATTCCAAAATCACCATATCCTTTATTTCCTGGCTGTGGGAATTATTCTGGATGAGATCCAAAAGGTACTCCAAAACCTTAGTTCATAGATGGAATAAATTATTATTATTATCCATAAGATTATTATTCTATTAAGATACCTCCTTGGACAGGTCTTTAAAATTTGGAACTAAATTAATGTCCTGAAGCATTGAGTTGTTCTTCACTGAATCCATACTTTTCTGCAAATTTTAATGCAAATTCATTCACTTCATATGCATCAGGCAGAGGAGTTCTATAAAGTTATTTTAAATTTTGATCAACATTTAATAGTTTACTAGTGTCATTGAAGCCAGGTCCAAAATAGAATATCATGAGATCTTTAAATTCCATTACTTATTCTAAGTTCAAATTATCAGCTGCAAAGAGAATGGTTTCAAGATATGGCATAATATCTGCTATTTTTGAAGGATCTCCTCCACATTTAAAGATTCTTATTGATTAATCTTTGACAATATCACAGTATCTAAAATAATATGAGATTAGTATACCTTAATACAATGCTACATGTCTCTAAGAATCGAGCATCTAGAACTAATTGTTGGAACTTTTGATACTCTTCTACCATAATTCTAGTAGGACTACGCAACATCTCATTTAAAGCCTTTTCTTTCAGTAATGCTTAATTGATTCTTCTGTCTCTATTCAATTCCACATAGCCTTTAACCTAAAATTTGATAGAATGATATACTTTTAAGCAAGCAACTTCAATTTGAAATTGAGTTATCTATTTACTTTATGGTGCTTTTTGTTATTAGGTTCCCATTAATATAGATTTATTTTATTTGTTTAAAATATAAAATATATTATTATTTAATAATTCAATTATTTAATATAAACAGTATATTTGCCATAATATTAAAATGTATAATAATATATAACAATTAGGAAGTTCCTTACTGAAAAAGAAAAGTAATTATAGCTTTGATTTATAGTGGTAAATAGAAGAATAAGAAAATTTTGAATCAAAAATAAGAGTCAGAAACAATTAGAGAGGAAATCATATATCATGTTTAAATATGTTATTGAAATTTAGAATCTCTATTTTCCTTATAATAAAGTTCATTGTGATAATTGTGAAAAAGATATCACTAAATAATCAAGAATACTTTGTGTTAAATGTCCTAATTCAATTGATATATGTATGAATTGCTTTTTAAATTTACATGAATTTGGTATAATAATTTAATAAATTTAAAGCATCACACAATATTGGCCACTCATATTCAATTATCAATAAATTAAACTTCCCAATATTTGTAGATGATTGGACTGCAGAAGAAGAACTATTATTATTAGAAGGATTAGAAAAGAAAGGATTTGGTAATTGGCAAGAAATAGCAGAAATGTTGGGAAATGAAAAATCATAAGAAGAAATGGCATAACATTATGATGATATTATTTTAAGTGGAAAATTTAGGAATGTTTGTTTATATAACTAAATATTATTAGATGACTCTCTTATCAAAAAGGAATTAAGATACATTAGAGCTAATCAAACCCAAAAGAATTTTGCATGGATCTAAACGGATGAAGGATGAATAAAGTATTGTAAAGGGAGGGAGATTAACACCTAATATGACATCACAAAGTGGATAGGAAATTGTAGGATTTATGCCAAAAAGAGGGGATTTTGATATTGAATTTGATAATGATGCTGAATTACTTTTGGCAGAGATGGAATTTAATGATGATGATTAACCTTATGAAATTGAAATGAAACTTAAAGTTCTTGATATATACAATATTAGATTGGATGAACGTTTAAAAAGAAAAAATTTTGTAATTGAAAGGGATTTGTTAAATTAAAAAAAATAAAATAATTATGACAAATAAAGAAGTAAAGAGGAGAAAGAATTATATAATTTAATGAAACCATTTGCAAGATTTAATAAACATGATGATCATGAAAGATTTGTATAAAATTTGATTAAGGAAAAATAATTAAGAGCAAAAATAGAGGAACTTAGATTTTATAGAAAATTAGGGATTAAGACATTTGAAGAGGTTGAAGAATATTTATCTAATAAAAGAAAGAAGGATGAATAGAATCAAAAGAGAATAAAATAAAATGACGCTTTTGTTTATGATTCTTAAAAATAACGATTTTTATAACGTAGAACAAGATTTGTTCCTTTAATGGATGGAAAAGACAAAAATAAATAAGGACCTTAATTTTGTGAAGAAGAATAATCATTATGTTAGAAATTAGGATTAAGTGAATAAGAATATATGATACTTAAAGAGGTTATGATAAGAGAATCAGTAAAAAATGGGATGATCAAAAAAGATCAAACAATTTAAAATTTTAAGCTTGATAAAGAACGTATAACAGGAGTTTTTGATTATTTGATTGTTAAGGGATTAATTCATGATTAAGAATGAATTAATATTATTAATATATAATTACAAAAAAGTGTTTTGAATTAAGAATTTAATCAGATTTTTTATAGATAAATAAAAAAAAAATGAGCATATATTAAAAAATAAGGTCTGTTTCAAATGAATTCTTAAGAGATCTAAAAATAAATGATAATCAATAATCTTTTATTATAGGAATGATATGTGGATATTTTTTGTAATATAATTCAGAGTGTTCAATAACAGCATTAAAAGATTAAATTAAAGCTGTTTAAGAAATGATAACAAATGGATTAATTAAAGGAAAGTATTTTGATGATTTGGCATAATCTTTAATAAGTAATCTTGAGAAACCTAGAAATTATGATTTTTAATAATAAGGTGGTGGTACACCAATTTTAAATGAAGATTATGATCAAAAATAAAAATATTAATATGAAGATCCAAATGAATAAGCTACAATGGAATTAATAAAGAAATTACAAGAAGAAGATTAGAAATTTGCATAAAAAAAATAAATAGAAGTTGAATAAGTTGATTGTCCTATTTGTTTTTCAAATCTTATGGAAGAAGATGTAATACCATTAGAATCTTGTGTTCATATTTTTCATATAAATTGTTTAAAAGAATTATTATTATAGTGTATAAATGAGAAAAGAAAATAAATAACATGTCCTGAATAGAAATGTGGAAAAGATATTGCTATAAATGATATATCACATATTGTAGGAAAAGATAAGAAAGATGAATTTCTTAATTATACACTTAATAAATTTGTTGATGATCATGCAGTAGATATGTCTTGGTGTCCAACTCCTGATTGTTAATATGCTTTTGTATTAGGAGATGAAGATGATAATAATTAATTTGAATGTCCATTATGTAAAAAATCATATTGTTTGAATTGCAGAGTAATTTTTCATAAAGGATAAACTTGTAAAGAGTATTAAATTACAAATACAAGAGATTAAAATGATGTAAAATTTGAAAAGTTTGTAAAAGGTCATAAATTTAAGATGTGTACAAAATGTAAATTCTGGGTTGAAAAGAATTAAGGATGTAATCATATGACATGTAGATGTGGATATGAATTTTGTTATGTTTGTGGAGGAAAATATTTATAATGCGAATGTGTTGAAAAATAAAAATAATAATAATAAGAATTTTTAAGATAATAAAAACTTCGTATATAATAATAAAGAGAATTAAAGAAACAGCAAAAAAAATCTGGAAAAGGAAGAAGATGATTAAATCAATATACAATTATCAAAACAATTTAATCATTAATATATAACTTTAAATCACATTGTAAAATAATTAAATTAAATTCATGAATAGTCTGAATAGTGTTCATATAGACAATATCAACACTACAGGATAGCAAGACACTTCTATGTGTAAAAACCCTCAAGTAAATCAAGATTGTGATTCTTCTTCAATTATTTTGCTCAAAAAAATTGAAGCTCCAAGTCCAGATATCCCAGGATTTAGCCAATCAGTTTTTAAACCCTTTTAAAAATTAATCATTTACTATCACATTGGATTTTTTGTTAAAAAACTTCTAAAATTTATCAAACCTGATTAATCATTCAAACCAAAACACTATACGTTAATTGATGATAAAAGTGCAGGCAATATCAAAGATTTTATAAATTATGCAGGTAAATCAAAAGCCTAAGTAATGCAATATCCAAGTCTAGAAGAAGTTAACTTCTTTGTGAGAATGAGATACAGATATAGACAATGTTTAACAAATTTTAAACAGAAAATCTTTTACTTATTTGAATAAATTCCATTGATAGACCCTTCATTTAAAATAAAAATAATATGGGATCTTCTATTGAATTGTTTTAGGATATATTTGATTTATATCATACCAATAATAATCACATTTGAACAATTAATTGAAAATTATGATTTAATAATAATAATATCTCAAACAGTCTTTGCAATTGATTTATTATTACGAAACATTACAATATATTATGATTAAGGTTTACCTGTAATTGATAGATATTAAATAGTAAAAAATTAATATCATATAACTAATTTAATTGAATTACTTGAAATATTTTCATTATTTGGAATGGCTTACTTTAAATTTGATTTTAATAGTCAATTTATTCTATTTGAAGGATGGCCTAAATTTTGGATGTTATTATACTTCATATAATTGAAAAATCTATTAAATTTCATTGGATCATGGTAATAATAATTTATAATGGGATAATTGGCATCATCTTTAATAGAATTATCTAAATTAATTGGTTTATTATTAATAATCTAACATATATTCAGTTGTATTTGGTTAATAATTGGAAGATATAATTAAATATCTGGGATTACAAATTGGATATCTGCATTTAATTTAGATAATGTACCTTGGAGTGAATTATATATTGAATCAATGTATTTTACAAGTGTAACAATGTATACAGTAGGTTATGGAGATATACATCCAATAAGTAATATTTATTATTATAATTAAAGATATATCTGAAAAGGTTTTTGCATTTCTATTTGTATTTGTATGCACTTTTTAATTATCATTTAGTTTAAATACAATAGGAGAGATATTAACAAGAATGAAAAATAATAATGACATAATTAATAAGAAATTGATATTCATTAATCAATATATGCATACAAAAAAAATAAGTCATTAATTATAATTTTAAGTTAGAGAATATCTTAATTATTATTGGTATTAAGAATAAACTTAATAGACAAAAGAATAAACTGATATATTAAGTTAATTATCTGATGATTTAAGAATGTAAATAGCAGTTGAATCTAATAGTATAGTACTTAAAAATTGTGAATTCTTTAATAAAAACTTTTCGAATGAGTTTTTAAATGATTTATTGAAAAACCTTTAATTTTAATCATTTTAACCATCCTCAACAATAAATATATTTAATGAAGTTGACTATTTTATTTATATTATTGAATCTGGATAAGTTGATGTATATGCTAAAAATTAAGATAAAAAGGTTTTAATTGGAAATTTTAAGGCAGGTGATCATTTTGGATTAAATGAATTTTTAAGTAATTAGAAAACTTTTTAATATGAATATAAAAGTTCAGGATTTGTAAGTACATTAGTAATTCCAAAATCTAAATTTTATCAATTAATATAAAAATATTAGGTTGATTTTGAAACATATTGGAATTTAAAAATTAATAATTATACAGATATAAAATGTGCAATATGTGATTCTCGAAGACATCCACCAGATTAATGCAAATAAGTTCATTTTATACCTGATAAAGAGAAGGTCATTAAATAATATAATTATTATTAAAGTCAAGATAGAGTGATGTTTTCAAGAAATTCTAGAAGAATAAGATAATTATATCATGCTTAAACAGATTAAGAAATTTTAAGAGAAGCAGCTTAAATGGTAAAGGTTAAAAATGATAGTTAATTCTTTTAAAAGTATTAATATATTTAAGATGATACAACAAGATTTGAAAGCCAAGGTTATTTATTATTCCTATAATAGAAATACTTAATAAAAAAGATATTGAATCAGTTGGTGTACTAATAAAGGATCTTGAAAGTAAATCTTATTTCGATTTCTGTCAAAAATCTCAACTAAAGTCAGAAAAAGAAATTGGTGATGGAAAATTGAATTTATCATCAGAATTCTTAACATTAAAAGCTCTTAAAGATAAATTAAATCATAAAGATCTTTATACAGAAAAAGAATTATAATAAATAGAATATTAAATTTAATTGTTGGAATTAAAATTAAATCTAGAGGATAAAATAGAATTAGATAAAAAACATGAATATTAAACTTTTAATCAAAAATCCAATATTAACATTGTTTTAAAGAAATTAATAAATCCTGTTCGGTATATTATGGCTTCAACTTCTAAGAGTTTGGATCAATATACATTAATAAGTGGAAATAATTGGGTGAAATATTTATTTTATCCTTATGATTTTATTAATTAGTATAGATTCAATATAACTCGATTGGGAATGCCTAGAAAATCATTAGTAGTTCGATAACAAGAGCATCGATTATCTAATGCATTATTACGAAAAAAATAACAAAATCGTTCCATTAAAAGATAAATTTAGGTATTTCCTATTAAATGAATAAAAATAGTACAAAAAAAAGAATTATAATGTTATTTTCGTTTCTATTAAATAAATCTAATTATCGAAGTTATATTATTTCAATATAAAATATAAATATCATTATTTATTATTACAATTTAAATTAATATATTTATTATCTTAACACTCTTTTTATGCTTAAAATACTATTTGCATGAAATAAACTAAGATGATGGAAATGAAATTCGAGATAAATCACAATCTCAAAATCAATAATATGGATATGTAAAGGAAATTATTTCTTTTTGTATGATCAAATTTAAGTTATCATAAATCATTGATTTAAAAATACAACAATTCAAATATAATTGAAAGACTTTTAAAATTGGGTTAAACTGTTCAAACATGTCAACCAAATAATTAAGAAAATTGATTATCTATTTTCAGTAAAAAAGACTTATTTGAAATGTTATTGGCTCTATTAAAACTAAAATCATCTTTTACAGCTAATATTAGGTATATTTACAATAAGCATTTATATACTTTTATCTTAAATAAGAAATTGTACAATAAATAAATGAATAATCAAAAATCATACCCGAAGAACTGCAAAAAACATTAAATTTTCAAATGAAATATTCAATTAACTTTTAAAAGAAGTTTGATTATTAAGGATTAGTACGTTACTTAATAATAAAGTCTAAGCTTTATTTTCAAAAGGAATACCTATATTAGTGATCCTTTGATTCATTTTATTACAAAGGGAGAAGTATTTTTAAAAATGTACCTATTTAAAATTTAAAAAATGACAGAAGAATTAGGTGATAATAAATAAATGATATGAATA